>JBCAUG010646007.1:0-28589 GCA_038406175.1 Haplosyllis leylae | reverse complement strand
TAGGAGAGTCAGAAATTACTGATTGATAAAACCAGTTTGAACTGGTTAAAACCGGTTTTTGTGCATGTGTCAGAAATGAGTGATCAAACAGAAAAGGGGTGGTCACACAAAATGTTAATTTTCTTTAATTCCCTGCATATTGATGATTAAATACTATTTGTTACAAAATTCCACTACAATATCCTTTCAAACTATGTAACAATTTTAAAAGTGGATGCTGAGATGTCAGCAATATTTACAGATTTTTCAAGGGAAAAATCCCAGAAAAATTCTGTGCATTGACTTCAATGGGTCAGAAATTATTGATATTGTCATTTAAGTCCGAAATTAGTGATGTTCCTGCAGGGTGCACAGTATGTTGAAACAGAATCTAAATCTAAAGCGTAAAACCGTCAGGGGCCACTTATTTCACATGGCGCACAAGGCCACAAACGTACCTCCCAGATCAAGAGTCAAACACGTTACATCAAAATAAACAGTTAAAACCACTTGCAAAAAATATACGATATATGTTATTTGTGCCCAATTCATATCAAATTCAACGAAAGGAAACACTTTACTGTCGTATTGTTTTTTTTAAAATATAGCCCACATGTTAAGCAACACGTGGCATTTTAATAGGCAAGAGAACTTGTTGTTTTGGCAGCTACTCTCATAAATATTAGAATTTAACAGTCATGACAAGATGTGAAGGATTTGAAACGTATCTTACAATAGAAGTTTATTGAGTATCACGAATTGATATTTGTTGTCAACGTTTCCAAAATGGCTAAATTTAACGTCTAGACTAATTCGGACCAAGCCTGATTTTACGATAACGAATTTAAAATGCGTCTTATGTAATGGCAGCTCGTCTTATCTGAGATGACATTAAAACGGCTCTTTTTGATCTTGAAAATCAGATGGTAAAAATTTACTGCTTTATTTAGCCTTGATATTTATGCAATCAAATAATTGTGAGAATGATTTATTACACAATAAAAATCAAAACAAAAATAGAATGATTTGATAGTTTTTATCTACAAAGTGGATGATTTCGATCTGAGCATAGATTTAGCATAAAAAATTAATTGAAATGGGACTGGAGCCAATTTCACAATGAATCCTCATAATTGTTTCCCTTCACACATTTATAACCAATTAGTTTCCGCATTGTATGTTTGAAGCGGTTGTTTTCTTGTTTCCAACTGTTTGAAGCCATTGTAAATAGTTCGTGTGATGTATGTTAGTAAATTGAACACAATACCCAACTTTAGCAGAATTCAATTTTCTCTGTTTACCTGTATCAGAAGGTTAATGACAGTTTTAGAGAGTGTCCGTAACCAAGGTCCTGGACATGGAATCAAAACCATTACAGTGGCGGATCTAAAGGAGGCGCCAGGAACGCGCGCCCCCTGTGGGTCCAATTTCTTTCATTTTCATGCATTTTTCGGGGAAAATTTGGCAAAATAATAGGTTGGCGCCCCCGTCTGGAAAATCCTGGATCCGCCACTGCATTACACTTCAGCTGCCAGTGAAAGTCTTCAATATTTCACAACCGGGAGTTTAACTTTAACATTGAGCCTAAAAAGGCTATTAGAGGGTCTGTGGCAGCCGTGGAAATCCGGTCTACTCATGAAACCGCCATGAAAACCATTTGAAAGATATTTCAGCTTGATATAATTTGTAGTGGAGACCTTTCCTGCACACATCCGAAATGAATGAAACAAAAAGACAGGAATAATATTGTCCTAATTAATTAAATACTGACCAGTACTTACGTTATCATAACGTAGGTGCTAACTATTGCATGCACATCTAAGGTTTGTCATTGATATGCAAGAAGATTAATGCTAATGAGTGTTTCTACAAGCAATCAATGAAACGGGTAATTATTCCGCCGGGAAGTATTGCATGCTGGTCCGTAAGCCATGGACGGTGCTTACCCTGTGCAAATTGGAACACACCAAAAATTCACTGCTGAAGCGCAGCTGTGTGTGACACTTTGTTCAAGAAGAGTACAGACAAATTCAATGCAATCAAAGGTATAAAAAGTATCAATATTAGGAGTGATATTGCTGTTTAAATGTTGATGTAACAGAGAAAGAGAAAGCATTGGTAAGCAGTTATTAAAGCTTCCCATCCAATATAAATATTTACTGCATATGGAATTGACTCGGTGTTGATTGGATTGCACTATTCTGCGGCATATAATGTATCTGTTGCATGTACGTGGATTATCATTGAGCCGCAATCTAATAGGACAGACCTCCCAAATGTAGATAGGTGCTTTCTTGGCAGATTTATCTACCAACTTGTTGTTTTAGGATCCATTCCTAAGCTGGAAGAGGACAAAGAAATAAATAGCAATTGATTTGATCAAGATAAAGTATCTCAAGTGTGGTGATGTCCCTGTATGACTGTACTAACGGAATTGGACCAGATTCAATTGAGAATAAAATTGATATATAGAATATTGATAAATTTATGTGGTGCCAATTCAAACATTTTGAATTAAAACTCAATGAAATGTAAATATTAATCCACAGCTTTAGAGTGGGACTCACGGTTATGATAATATTGAAACCAAGTAGATATTGTATGGAAGGTGTTTAGATTAAGATTAACCTCCGCTGACCCGAAACTTTCAATGTGTCGAGTGAATGGAACTTTTACCTACTGTACTACATATCGACGGTTTCTATTGTAAGGGCCCGTTTACATCCAGCATTTGCGACGCCACTGCGAGATCGCTCCCAAATCGAATGTATGAATTCTGTCCTGTACTGTTACACCAAGTGTCAACGCTAGCATCAAATTTATCTGTTGCTTGGAAATGGCTTTGCAACCCATTCAGAGCAATGTCTCAGCGATGTTGCAGACGCATCGCTGTCACTGGATGTAAATGGGCTCTAAAGCGTACTTACTTTTGAGTTTAGTCTGATCTCGATTGGTGGCTTGTAATGCAGCCTGTACACCATTCCTAACATGTATTCTTCAAATACTCCTAATTTTGTGTAAAATGTACGTTGTTCCCAACATCCTTCAATATTATCAAAGTCCACTCCCAGTACTTTCAAAAATTTGACGCTTTTCTCTTTCAGTGCAATTTGTTGTGATCTATTAATAAGATCATTCCTGAATTTCTCATCAAATAAAATAATTCTCTCAGCCTTCCCACTGAGAGCTGATATTAAGACTGAAGTCAGGCCAACTGGTCCAGCACCAACTACAATCACTGTGGCTTTGGACCAATGCTGTCTGAAAATATCATACGAAGTTTTGGTTGCCATGAATGCAAATGTTACGAACATTGTTACCATCGTTGTTTGTATGAGTATTGTACTCGTTGTGAGCACCGATATATCCTCATAACAAACCATATTCCTTGCACTTAATTTCCTATTTCGTGAAACATTCAGAAATCACAGGCTGCTGAAAATGTGTTCACTGTTGCTTCCTTGGACTAACTTTCGTAGAAATGCACAAGAAACACTCTATGAGATGTATCCAGCTTCAAGCCTTTAACCAAAATATCCAATTTAAATAAATTGGCCTGAGGTAGCTTTAATTGCTTTCTGGTCAGTAAATACCTTGTGGTAATTTGAGTCGATTGCCAATCTGAGGCAATTTCACTCTTTACGCAGCAGAAGCGGTTGGCTTATGAAGTCACACTGCAGGCAACAGAAACTTTATGCAGTGTTAGAACGAACAGCTTTAGAACACTGGACAACCTCTCCTAACCATTCAGCTTCCTCTGCTTTGTCAGACAGTGCATAGAAATCCGTATCCATCACATTTTCCGGAATTGTGCTTTAAAAAAACGTAAATACTTTTGTTGTCGTTTCTCTTTCAGAGCTGTGGATTAAGTGCTGTCTCAAGGTTTAAGAGAACACACAGCATAACATTGCAGGCACAACCCCTTTCTGAATCTTCCAATCAATTTAGAGGAACTCTGAAAACATCCTGACCGTAACTGGACTGAAACTGGGTTGATTTTTGCGTGACGTTATTTCATTCTACATTATTTGGAATGATTTTGTACCTGTATCTCACAAATATTCGACTGACACCTTGCAGTGTCAGCATGACTGTAGTATGATTTGCTTCACGTTACATTCACATGACTCCCATTGCCATAACTTTTCTCGACAATATTCATTAGCTCATCATTGACGCACACTGCGGTAGGCGTCATTTACCGTAATGCACTAACCATGTTGCAAAACTCAATGAGCAAAAAGTAGGAAATGGTTCAAATGTTACTTTTTGTGTTTTCGAATAATCACTACGCTTGATGTCATTTGCAGTAAACACGCAATTGACATGATTCTAACAACAAATAACAGTAAAATAAAAAGCAATGAAATGTAAATCGTATCCAATTTGTATCTGGTGAAAACTATCTTTTTCCATTGAAAAATCAATTGTTTTCCACATAACGCATTTCGTACTTTTCCATTAAATTCAAAGCAAAGTTTTAGTACGAGACGCCTGCAAATTAAAAATGACACAAAGCTACTGGTTTGTACAAAGTCCAGTAAAAAACAGCCGAGAGATTTTGTAACTCAGAAACCAAGGGAAACATTTTCTCAAATTAACTTATAAATCTGTGTTTTAGTAACATAACATTTTATGGTTTTGATCGATCAAAATGTAAATACTACATAGTGCATACACGTGTGCCATGAGTGATTTCTTTTTTTTTTCCTATTTTCAAACAGGGGTCAGTCGATTTCAATAACAAAGGTATTGACATTTTCTTTGCACGGAGCAAATACTGCCCATTGTTCAACCAAATACGCAGCTGATACAAATTAAAAGTGCAACTTCTAATAGGACTGTCACTACATAGAATATGATCAATGTAGTACTGGACTAACTGCAAAATTATCAACTTGCACTGTAGCCTTTGCCAAAAAAGGAAACGTGAACGTTGCTTCATATACCTATAACAATCAGAACTACTGTGCACAGTTACAGACAAATAGTGCGAATTTTATCGCCGCAAAGCAAATGTCAAGGTAAATTATTCAACAACATCTTAACAGATGATCTAGGAGATTTCGACAAAAAAAGAAGTTCAGTGATAGTTAATAAACGATATGGAGTGTATTTCATTCGTTTAATTACACGAGTCTCGAGTTTGATTTAAAGCATTTTAAGGCAAAGTGCATTCATCGATTTAATAACCATTATCAGTGAATAGAACTTTGCCTTAAAATGCTTTAACTATGATTCTTGGATTGAGCAAGTTGGCTGATTACCATAGAGATTCATCAGACCATACTCTCATGAACATCTTAAAGAGTGTTGGTCTGATGATTTTCTATGTTGATTAGTCTCATCGGGAGACTACTGTGAAGCACTGTACACTGGTCGTGTACTAAAAGTGGGTGCCAAATTAAACAGTTTACCCCCCCCCAAAAAAAAAAGAAATGAAAAGTTACCACTCCCAGGTTGAACAAGTTTGCAATTTGACAGTTTACTCTCTCCCCAGCACCCTTTCCTCCCCCAAATAAAAAGTTGCCATTTTCAGTTAGGACTTGGAATTTGCAGCCTGCCAGTTTACCCCATCCCCCTGAAAATGAAAAGTTGTCATTTTCATTTAGACATCAATGTACATTTCATATCCAGAGGAGACCTGCACGTATATCACTTGCCGCTTGTTACTGAAGTGACTGAATCTACATTGCACGTCAATGAATATGTGGAACTGACTTACTTGAGTATTGAGTCTTATGTCAACATGCCCTTTGGATGGTAATCTGTAAACCATTCCTAACAAGTATTCCTCAAACACTCCTAATCTGGTGAGGAAGGAATTGCCTTCCCAAAGTCCTTCAATGTTATCAAAATCCACTCCTAACTTTCTGAGAAATGCTACATTGTCTTCGTTAAATACAATTTGCTGAAGTCTCTCAATTAGATCGTGCTGCGAGCTATCCTCGAAAATCAGGATCTGAGTTGCACACCTGGATTTGGATGAGATCAAAGCTGATACTAAACCTATGGGTCCAGCGCCAATAACCACTATCGTTGCTTTTGAAAGTCTCTGTTTTACAAAATTATAAGCAGTTTTGCAAAAGAAGAACACGCTGGATATGATCAATGTCACGACGGCGGTTTGTGCAATTTGTTCCTTGCACATATAGCGTCCATACGCGTCATGGATCATTTTGTTTGTCACCAGCTTGATAGGCTGTTTATCCTCCTCGAACTAATCCGTGATAGTTCCTAATGTTACACAATCCAGTACGTGTATCTTATGTACATGTAAGACAATCTTCTGCTTTCACATTTCTTCGTTCCGATCAATTTCTCTGTTGTGACGTATTAGATTCATATCTGACATTAATTGATATTTTTTATGCAGGGATGTGTTGAGTCATACACACGTACGTACGTTTGTATTACAGGTTTGCAGTCTCCACCCTTTAACACATTGCATGCAATGTACATTGTACAGAACCCACATCAAACACACTGTTTTGATGCAGCGATATTAAATCTCCGTTTCATCATCACATTTATTTCTTTGTCACACAAATCTCATTATCGGATCTGTAAATGTTGTTGCAGTTGCAGTAACAGGTTTTGGATACTAAATCCATCCGCATTAAATGTAGTTTGTTCAATTTGTGCAGTGCATATTTACATTCATACGAAGCATGCTGCTCGAAATGTGCAAGTGACAGGTGAGCAAATGTTATTTCTTAAATGGAATTTCAATCGCTTCTCGACGTCGTATAATAGCATCGATTACTTTAACAAGTGCAACGTAAAACGGTTTACTTACACATTTCTGCTCTTGAATTAACGACAATTATGTTTGTGTAATGGCCTTGCAGACGTAATTCCAAGTCTTTCAAGTGCATCCTGTTATGGTCGTCTCTTTTTGCCCTTTGCTTCTTGTTAATTCATCACTATTTTCAACGTGAGGTGTTTTTTTATAGACCCATAATAAAATGTTGTTTACCTCACCTATGTCTGAATACAGCACAAGGGGTCATACGACATGAGCTTTTCACATGTATGTGTGCATATCTTTAAAAAGTTGTGACCTTGAACGAAAGCCGAGACACTCCTGGCAAATTAGATTCCAATCATTCCGTCAATGATTTTAACAAGGTAGTTTTCAGTTAACGGAGCTTGTTATGTAAAGTGGTAAACTCCTGACCTTTTGTGTAGCACGTCTGTTAGCCGTATGGTGCGCACAGCCCTTGATAGTTAATCAAGGTTTAATCATCTGTTTATTATCTTTTCAAATCATGCTGTCAGTCAACCAACCGCGTATAAAATACAATACATTTCAACCTTAAATAGCTTCAAATGTTAAAAATGGGTTTAAAAGGATATTTTTGAAGAAGTAATGCCAACGATTGCAAATTGCATTTAAAGGCAATACCAATTTGACGTTGAATAGTTTTAAATGTCAAAATGGATGCAAAAGTAGTATTGAACAGAATAAAATAAATATTTTACTTGAATGACTTGTCTGGAAAATTTCAAGGTCAATGCTGAGTCTGAGAAGCTGCTGAGTCATTTATTTTGTGAATTTAGCAACAAACCAACATTATTGGTGGTTGAATTGAGATTTTTGAACCACAAATAATGCTAATGTGTTTAAGATTATTTTTGCTCTTTTTAGCAATGGCCAAAATCCAATATGGCTGCCCCAAGCAAAACACAGACGCAACATTTTGAGAGATCAGTAATTGACATTTTCGGGGGCGGATCGAGGTCTTGTTGTAGGAGGGGCGCCAACCCCTTAGAAGGGGTCGCCAACCTAATATATTACATACATTTTGTGAAAACCCCCATGAAATTAAAGAAATTTTGGTTCATAGCGGCGCGCGCCCCCTTAGATCCGCCACTGATTTTTTTGCATTACAAGTGATATTAGTAGGTTTGAAGACCATTTCTGTGATTTTTAGCGATTGCAAAGCAAAACTAATGTTGCAGAATACTCGTCGGCTTTTGTTTCAACGGGTTAAATCACTTGTGACAGGTGTAAAGCAGATACATTTCTCTCTGAGATAAATCAAGATTATGTATGAAATGATTTCTGGGAAGCGGTAATATGTTTTCGTGTTGGATTACCATCAAATCCTATTCCACAACGGGCCATTGCAATTCGAAATAATACCTTTTGTGTGTAATCCTGTTCCATTGCAACGGTGCAGTGATTTAGCCCAAGTACCCTTGTGATGACAAAGGTGTTATATTCACAAAGGAGGGCTTCTGAAATAAATGCCATCTTGACATGCACCCTCATTTTGGTTTGCCTCGACTAAAAATATCAAATTTGAAGGAATACTGACCAGATTCAAAGCAGATATAACAAACACAGACCATTTAAAAACGTTTTAAAATGTGACAATATTTCTATCACAAGTTGTTGTGATGGTAGAATGGATTACACAGACGGAGCATACCAAATAGAAAATCTATGTCGGTGTGTCCCTGTGTGTACGCAGATACAGGGTGAGCGAAAATGCTACACCGGTCTTGAATTTTTTCAGTAGCAAGGGACTGAACTTTCCATTACTGGGGTTAGGAGTGTTAAAGTAGAGCTCTACTTAGCCTCATCTATGCGATACGAAATAATCTTGTCTGTGGTAGTTATTCTGTCTCTGCGTGGGGTGTTGGTTCAGTATAGTTCAAATTTAGCCAGTCAACATTCTGACCAGGCCCTATCCTGACCAGGAGCAAGTTTTGATGATGGTCCAGGGCCTCTTATTAAAAGCCTACAGTGATGCTGACCATTCACATACACATACATTTTGAATTGATCTTGTCAGATAGACAGCCAAATACAAGCTTAACTAATTAGAAACTAATTAGAGGGAATTTGCATTTGTGGATACGCATGGGATTACTTGTTCACAGAATTATAAAACTTTTTTTCTAAAGAATTAGACCAAAAATCTCATTTGTGCTGTTTTTGACAAACAAGGCCCAAGTTTCAGCCATTCTCGTTTTCCTGAGCACAGAAACCTTAGAAAGGCCGGAAACTCTAATCCATTTACCAGACAATGTCCAGGAAACGAAATAATCTTCTCTATAAGAAATAAACTGAAATGTAGCTAAGACTCTTATTGTCTTCAGGACCACTGCTTTCCTCCACAGAGAGATGTCATAACGCCTGAGCAAACACAAAATTGGAATTAAGTGAAGATTGGAAGATCCCACTTTTTGTTATAAATAGGATAGGATTAGCTTTTGATCATAAATCACTCATCTTCTGTTTTGATCCGGTCTAACAGTAGCTATTCGTGGGTATGAATACGTAATGGCAGGCAATTAATGACCGTAAATGTATGGTACCAATTACATCCGTGTTCAGACTGTAGAATCCAGGATAATTTTAGCCTCTTACCAAATTAGCATGCTAAGCAACGCCATAGCGAAGGCACAATAGGACAATTATTCCTAATCAAGTTAATAAGATTACCAATTTAGCCAAAGGTGGAAAGAAATTAATACCTTGAAACAATAGGAAATTTGCATGAAACGCAAAATATTGCAGGAGACCGATTCAAAACATCTGCGATTAGGATAACACGGAAGATTCAATGACAAAGTTTTACATGTTCAAGTTTACTGAAAAATTGCCAAATGAAGAACTCAAGGGTTGAAAGCACAAGCAGTTCCATGTAGCTCTTACAATTATTGGGGACTCTTAAATATTCTGTTGAAGGGGCAGGGGCGAATAATTCTGAGGCAAAATCCAGATTATATTTTTAAAAAAAAGGAGACGTGGGAGTTCTGTTTGTTAAAAGACTGCAACACCATTGTGTGCAATGTCACGTGACGAGCTAGCATGCGAAGCCCTTTTTCAACGTTAATGACAATTAATGTTATTTCGTTGAAGTGGATCTATTCACTTTTATTCCAGAGCTCATACTTTGCCTAGCAGCAAATTACATTATCACGTTTCTGCTGTTGTAGAAAATTAACTCTTAGAGATATACACATTTGTCCTTTTTTGGTGTATATGACCAGTGATTTTATCGGTTACTGTCTGCTTGTAAATCTTTAATTTTTGGTCAGACATGTCAGAATAGATTTGAAAACTTCTCCCATACAACTACAGATTCCTTTGTGTACGTTAGACATCCGAACAAGAGCCGCACTCACTTGTTCCTATGCAAATAAATGACTCAGTAAAATACATTTGTATTCGGAACATTGGGCGATTCTTTGAACAGCAATTAACTACAAGAAAAGGTGTATGTTTTGGGAATTCTATGGCGTTATCGTTTTACTAATGCCACAAGAAAGCTTTACAGTTGAAGGCCAACCGCCCGCGCCCTCCTTCCCTATCCTATGAGGCATTGGAATCCAAGAGAGGGGTCCGGTTCTTCCTGGTCAAGTCCTTCCTGGAGGGAGGTGACCAGTCCTTGCTGACTGGTCCTGCGTGGGTAGTGTCGGGGGAGGGTAGTTGGATGCCCGATCCTCATGCATCAAGGAGTAGGGAACTCTTCTCTGTGAATATACTGACAGAGATGACTGAAATCATTACCTTACGGCAACCTTCGAATTCAACAAAGTAAGATTATGTATGCAATTGCCGATACGGGAATGAAATTTCCTCTTTTTCCCTCTAGGAATAAAAATGTACTCCCCAACAAATTACCAGTTTCCTCATGAGTTATTGTACAACTCCCTGCGTCAAACCTTTCACAAATGTCAATACTAATGAGAAGGAGCAACACCGCTTACAACAGTAATGATCAATTAGGAGAAAGTTCCGTTTAAAATATTCAACAGCTCTAAATGTCTTCTTGTGAGGAATGTTGATCTATTTGAGACAAGCATCAAGTTCAGTCTATCGACGTTTCGATACACAAAAGGGGGCTTTACTCTGTAAGTTATCCTTTATTCAGTCTACGTACAATTAGATTTAAAGATTCCCTTTGTTCGCGGCCCAAAAATATGTAGATCATTTTATTGATCGCCTCTTACCTTTATCAGTGTTAGTTAAGCATTCTTGCATTACAACTCCTTTCCTTTTAAACCACTGATAAAATGCAATGCAACCCAAGATTGTCAGTTTCCCTCTCAAAAAGATTTACCAATCTAATTTTGATCGAGGTTTGGAGTACCGGAAACCCATGATTTGTTCGTTATTAGTTTTTCATTTGCCTGGCAACCTAACAATGCTGTTACCTTTTATGAAAGATGGAGGAAAAAAAATGGCATGTACAGAAACCACAAGAGACAAAAATAACATTCAAACGTTGTGACATGTAACCGAAGTAAAGCATCTTTAATTAACTTCCGTTTTTTTGCAATGCCAAGAAAAACAACTCCCCGTAGTTCGCACATTTATATACATTTATATTTTCAAGTGAAGTCGGTGACTCATTTGGAGATATTTGTTTTATTGGTTCGTGTAAACTGGAATGGTGAACAGGACAAGTGATTTGTATTTTATGCCAAGTCTGGCTACAAGACATTTCGTTATTGAGTTGAGAAATTGACAGGAATGGCAGCCTGCCGCCTGAACAGGAAAACTGACATTTTGTCAATGTCAATTACAAACACAAGTAGCGGTATCAGGATTTTTTGTGAATAGTTTGGAAAGTGCATTGAATAATGATGGCATTTTTGTGAGGAAAAAGAATGAGTAAAGTGTGGCACTAAAGATAATGGAGTGAAATAAAAAGGTTTTATGCCACAGCTGCACATACTTACCTTGGAACATAGCCTGACATCAACAGGTACTTTACAATGAAGTCTGTACACCATTCCCAACATATACTCTTCAAATACTCCCAACTTTGTGAAGAAACTTCCTTGTTGCCAACATCCCTCGATATTATCAAAATTGACGCCCAACATTTGCAAGAACTTGACAGATGTGGCGTTCAATGCAATCTGCATCGGCCTGTTTATCAGATCGTTTCTGAATTTGTCATCAAATAATATGATCTTCTCAGCTTTGCCACTCAACGCAGAAATAAGTACCGCTGTCAGACCCACGGGTCCAGCTCCAATAACAACTACAGTGGCCCTGGACAGATGTTGTCGAACTTTTTCATACGAGGTTTTGGTTGCCATGAAAGCAACGGTGACCAGAATCGTCAGGGCTGTTGTTTGAAACAGAACACGATCCGTGGTTAATTGTGATATGTCTTCGTAGCACGTCATTGTCATTGATATTGCTGATATTTTTCTCACTGTTATTGTCTGAAATAAATCTGTAATTAATTTTGCACAAACCGATCACGATCACTTGCTACAGCATTTGCAAACATGTAGCCATCCAAGAATTATTGAAATAATGAGCAAATTGTATGAACACTTTTCAGGTTTCCCATTCACGAAAATGTCCATCAAGATATCCTCTGTTATTATAAAAGTTTTTCCTCATGAGGAAACACACAATGTGATAATTATAACGAAGGTTTAAACTGCCAAAAGGGATTAATCACCTGAGCTTATTGTTGTGTCCTGCTCCTCCTTGGAGCACCAGAGAGGGAGCAGTTTCCTTATTCAGCGATCCCACCTGGTTGAACCAGGCTGCTGAGCTTTATACAAGTGAATGTCACCGTCGGCAGCTTCAGGCAATTCATCTCTCGGATTTAAAGTTGCTTAACACAGAAATTTTATGAGGCCAAGTCAAAGTTGTTACCTACATCAAGATCTGTGTAATATTGAGTATCGCTGGCTGTGATCGGTAATAGATGTTATTTATACAAAGTTATCTATTGAAACAGTACACTGCAGAAGTCGAAGTGAAAAACATTTTAGTAATTTTTCAGTGGCGTCCTTTCTCTTTTCATCAATGGGCAAAATCGTTTCTCACTTCGATACTGTCATCTACAGCACGGGTTCTATTCAAACGGAACTCATGACTTGTTGTGTCGGCAGAAAAGGTCAAAATTCAGTACTTTTTCAAGAAAATACACAATTCCTATGTCTATGTTTTGGTGGATGCTGACACAATGAAAATTCAGAAGGAAATTTATTATGTAAATTCCCATATTTTACAAAATATAGTGAAATAACCAATATCTCATGACCTAAAGTTGCCTTCTTACAGTTTTATCACTTTTCCAAATTACAGATTCCATGAGTGAAATATCTTCCAGAATTGTTGATTGTGTCATTATCCACAAAAAATATAGATATAGAAATTGAATATTTTCCAACAAAAGTACTAAATTTTTGTGTTGCCGAGACAGCAGGTCATGAGTTCGGTTTGAATGTAACCCGTGTGTAGGCATCTGAACAAGACATTTTGCCCAGCTGTCTCGTAAACATTTGGGTTTGATGTTTACCGTTGTACAAAATATGGTCTCTTCAATTACATCGCGTGACCAATCTTTTCTCGAAGATTTTTTGTGAGACTTTCCTCCAACAAGATATATTGTTTCACAATGGAATGAGACAAACAAGTTTTGTTCATGTCACATAACTCGTGTGCCATCCGAGTCATCCATTACATTAGGAAAGTTCTGTTTGTCTATTTGAAAATTGCATGAGACAGACATTGAGTTTACACAGTGTACATTGCCAGTATTTTGTCCTTTTTTCATTTGTTACTGCATTGCAATAAAAGATTGATACAAGCTAAAACTACAATGTAATTTAACTTCTAAAAATGCCGACTGTTTATTGCTTTCCTCAGCTTAATGGGTTTGTTCCTTTGACGTAATTCTCCCTTTGTAGTCGCTGGAACTCAATTTATGCAGGAAACTACAGACTTGCGTTTGCTGAGACTGTCTGGAATAAGACACGGGAATCCAATAAGGTAGACCGCAAACTCAAGTCACAAATTGGTCCCATCACACATGTCCTTCTGTCAACTTTATTACTCTTGAGACAAGGTACGTACATAAAGAAAGACTGTTATACGGACGATAAATTGGTGGCCCTAACCCGCAGAGCTGCTTGTAAATGTCGGGTCTTGGATTTATTGGAAGTCAATTACACGATCCCGGGGACTGATGCGGGACACCTTGCTCACCATTAGAGACGAATCAAAATGTCATCTCTCCAGGATGCTTCACTTCAGTGTCCAAAACAGTTCATAGATTTCTTCTAATACTGCGAATAGGTTAGTGATGTCAGGTTGTGTTGTTGCTGTACAGCTGTAGTTACAATCCTAATAGTGGCAATCAGTGTGGACCAGACAATGATATTTACTCTTACTCACACCTTGTAGCTTCATTTAAAACGATTTCAAGTTATTTAAAGTCTAGTGGGTGAACTATATAATTTAGATGTTAAACTTCATCAAAGGACATCTTTTTGAAGAGCATGCGAGATCCAAATTTTTCAGATAGTAATTGCTGTGATAAGAGCTGTATCTAAAATTAACGTGAACAACCAAAACTCTGCAAAGCTATGGAATTTATTTCAAATTTATTAGCTAGAAAATAATGTCAATTTTTCAAACAAAATATTTCTTAATGGAAGATTGTCTCTTGTAACCGCTACTGATTGGAGCTCACAATCATCGCGAACTGGATTTGCTATTCTGGGAGACTTTGATTTGTCTATTTCTGTGATGTGTAACACAAGAGATTCTTATCAGTAAAGTCGAAGCCACGATCAAAGTTTTGTTCCAGTCCCCATCTCATTGTATGACCAGCTTATCAAAAGACTGCTAGAGTTTATATCTCATCCAACGCAAAGACATGCTGAATAATCTATCCATTTTGTGGAACATCTTTAACCGAAATGGTTTTTGTATCCACGCTAATTAAAACTTCCCTCGGAGGATTCTTGATAAGGAGCTTGAATCATATTACAATCTCATAGGAAACGCTTCATGCCCATCAGTAGCAGTCGGCTTCAAATTGCAGGAAAAATCCTGAGAAGATGATAATTAAGGGATAATTAAGAGATTGATTTGGTAAAAATCTAAATCATAGTTACGCAATGCAGATCCATTCAATGCCATATAATTATGTAATTTATTTTTAATAAAGCAGAAAGACCTATTGAAAACCTAAGAACTCTCCATGGGCAAAGAATTTTCTTGTTTTCATAACGAAAGGATGACGTCATTCATAGTTTCACTCCAGGAAAGTTTATATAATTTCATTTCATTGTCTGAGGACTGTGTGGCATCCTTCATTTAGCATTAGCTATGTGTTGGGGCTTATGCAATTCCCTATTGCCTTCACTATCTGCACTCTCAGCGAGCCTGCCACATGTACTAGTGAATGACGAGACTATTAAAAGGAAATCATGTAAACTTTACTCTCCCGAACACAGGTATGTTGGTGGTCTTACGAAAACATTTGGTAGCCTGTTTCAGACCAGGGTCAGCGACAATGGTGACATATGTTTGATCCTCGAAGAAAAAGGGTGCTGGTGCTGCCAAAATGTCTTGTTGAGTATTGCCATAAAGTGCATGAAAGGTACTTTCCAAACTGCGTCCGAGCATGTTGGAAATGGACATGTTAATGGGCGATTGTACAAATGTTACATTTACCTTTTGTACTAGGAGAAACAAATCAAATTCAATGTAAACTTAGAATAAATAAAAAAGCACATTATTGTAGTAACCCTCGAAGTTCCTTGATGTAACTCTCATGCCATCAATTCTCACAAATGTAGACATAAAAAGTCCAGGTAGGACGTTTACTGCTGTGTTTTTTCAAACAAAAAGAGTGATCAGTTCAATGGTACAGCTTAGGAAACTGTTGTACCATCAGTTAGTGATTACCATCCAAGTAAGAATGTAGTTTTTAATGTTGAAATGTATTTGTTTTGTGAGACTCCCTTACAATATTCACAAAAAAGATATAGATTTTATACGCAGTCAGGAACATGAATGTTTTTAAATGCATACTTGAAACAATAAGTTCTTATCTTTGTTGAATCAAAATTAAGATAAAAACGGTATTTCAATGTTTATGCAGCTAATTCATTGATATTTCTTAATAACTTTACAGAAAATGTTCATTTGGAAGGATAGAGATGCTCTCGTCAGCAACCTTATATCAAATAACACACAAGCATTGTACCAAAACAACGGTAACAATTTTCCGTAATAAAACTAAAAGGAACAAAAATACCTTTCAGTCAAAGCTGTACCATCTGGCTAACACATAGATCACAAAAATATTTGCAAATGAACAGAAAATTGATTTTGATTCTGCAGGATCTTGACCTTGGCCTTCAGATGGCCTTGACCTGTTTGGTAAGTTTTAGTGGCACACAAGCATACAGAAGTAGCAGGGAGGTGAACATATTCCAGTTTTTCATTTGACCATGACCTTAATCCAATGACCTTGATACTCAAACTGAACCTAAATATGGTCAAGATGTATCTGTATACCAAACGTAAAGTTCCTAGCTTTAGCAGTTCAAAAGTTATTGCCTAAACAGACAGACAGACACACAGACAGATATACAGATAGACACACAGAAAGATACACAGACAGACATACAGACAGACCTGCCTGAAATTTTACCACATATGGTAATGAGACTTAAGTGTGTTAATGTGTGCAGGAAAAATGGGAAGATGGCGCACACATATTCCAATACTCAAACATTCGAAGAAATCCAGAAGAAGGTGCGAACAAGTAATTTACGAAATGGACAAGGTGGTAGCTGTTCGATTCGATGGAAGGTTCGCACCAAATATGAACAGGTCTCCCAATCCTTTCCACAATTCAGTGTTGACAGGCCGCCCCCCGATGTACTTCTACTGTAATTGACTTTCGATGGCTTAACAGTCAGACATCAACACCCAATGCTCCAAGTATGGAGGACCTTTTGTAAACGCATAATATTGTTCTGTCTGTTTTTTCACCCTTGGGAAATAAAAGAAGGATGTAGACAACATGACAATAAAAGGACTACAGTACAGTTTTAGCTCTTTTTTTCGCGTCGTCTCTAAATTAGTTTGCGTTTCCAAGGAGCTCATTTGGAAAGTAATCCAAAGTATTGGCTTTCACTTAAAAAGTTTGGAAAGTACTAATGGGTGCGCATAATGGAAGCTGTCTGGTTAAACCCACGGCACAGACAACAGCAACGCAGTCAAGACACACACAATTAATTCTCAGACGAACTACCTTATATTATAATTATACAATATAAGGATCTTTTGCAAAATGTGATTTTTTTCAATTGAAACAGCACAATATTCTAAACGAAAATGAGTGATAGATTTTAAATGCAGGACCATCTAAGATTCTTGGTAAAACTTCGGTCAATCAGATCCGTTGAAGTTTCCACTATGCTGCTTTGGTGAAAACGTTTAATGCTACGAAGATATTTGTTTTTCGGTCAGAATTCAGACTAATTCTTGTCCTGAGCAAAGTTGAATGGACATACATTCCAAATTCCTACTCTCTCCTCCCATGGAATAAAGAGAATGAAAGGACTACAAGAAGCTTACGACCATCAAAGAGCTCAGTTCAGTATTACACAGAGAATTTATTTTTGGACGGCTGTACAACAAACCACGTTAGTTGGTCGCACCACAATTTGAACTCAAGAAGCTGTATTAATGAGGACGTACTGTCCTCTTATGGCATGTAAATCTTCATTAATTCATTGACCGGATTTAAAAAGACAAAGAACATAGACAGTTCCCATTTGCACCTAATCCCTTCAAATGGTCTAAGTACTGAGCACTAGATCTGTTCCAAACGGCAGAAGACGAAACAGAACTTCAATCTTTTGCGTGGTTTTAATAAAACTATTTATACTTCGTCCTGCGAATGACAATATTCAGTAGAAATGGTTTTCAGCCACACAGAACGGTACATAGGAATCCAGGACCAAGGCTAACACAAGGTCTATCGTGATTAGTAAAATTATAAAAAGGCATCTATTTTGCATCAGGAATTAACAGTTCCACAGTTCTATATATATCTATCTCCACCAATCTGCACGCTCTTGTTTTGTCCGTGCTCATACTGTACTGGACACATAGCGCATGGACCATTCATTTTTCGTAATTTTCAGCATTGAACTGTCTCCTTAAATTTGATTGAATAGAGGTAACATTATTTCATATCCTGAAAACAGTTTCGAGTTTTTCACAGACATAGAAGGTTGTATTCCCCATATATTTGAAACTATCTTTTTCAATTGCAGCAACTGATCTAAATAAATTTATGTGAAATTAGAAATTAGGGGGAATATGAAACTTATATTGATTTAGTTAATTTTAAATGGCACATCTGAAAGAAAGTTGGCATTCTTGTATTGTGGAGAGTTTGTGAAAAACTCATTTGCAATGCAAATACCCAAGTGCACTGAACAAACTGACATTCCTTCTTAACACTGTCGGACTTATCTTAACTAATTCAAATCTAATTCCCAACTAATCAATTTGACGCCTCAAATGCATTGAAGTCTTCAAGGAACCACTTGCCACAGAATGGTGCATTTTCCCATGCCGCATCCAAATTCCTACGCCAGTATTGGGGAATAGAATTTTTGTGATTACTTACTATTCTAGCTCCATAGTACCACCATTTCAGTATCAATCCCGAAAAGACCGCGAAGAACCCTAATTTGGACACGTCAACGAAACATGGATTACAGTATCCATTCCCGCTAATCTACCACTTTTAAGTAAAAGACACTGTGTGGAAAAGCTGTAACCAATTACTTAACCGATCTTATGTGCTTACCGCGCGGAAATGGAAGGTTTATATCCTAGATCTACGTTGCTAGCTGTTGGTCTGACAAAAATCTTTTCATGTTACTAGAAACAAGAAAGTCCTCCTGCGTGAACGCAAGAGGCATACCGCTCGCCGCGTAGCAAGTGCTCGCTATGCTGTCCTATCCTTGGGGGGGGGGGTACCCCATCCCAGCTTGGGGGGGTACTCCATCCAAGCAGGGGGGAGCCTACCTGGGGTACCCCCAGTACAAGTCAGCTAGGGTACCACCCATGCAAGTTGGCAGGGGTACCTTCCCCCATACAAGTCAGCTGGGGTACCCCCACCCCATACAAGTCAGCTGTGGTACCCCCATCCGGACCTAGCCAGAGTACCCCCCTGTGAACAGACAGAAACCTGTGAAAACAGTACCTTTCCCATTCCTTTGGAATGCAGGCGGTAATGATACATTTGAGGTCTCTCAGTAATCAGTCATTATTAATGGTTGTATCATGTTGTGTAATATTCATTATTGCCACCCGCATACGTAGTATGACGTGAAGGTACTGTTTTCACAGGTGTCTGTCTGTTCACAGGGGGAGGGGTACCCCATCTCCGTCCCATAATACTTCCACTGGTCATATATTCTTTTCCGGGGGGGGGGGGGTACCCAACTCCACCCCATAATACTTCTACAGGTCCCTGTCCTGGCCATGTCAGGTTGGGGTACCCTGGGTTGGGCTACCCAGTCCCCCCTACCAGGTGAGGTTGGGTATCCCCCATGGCCAGGTCAAGATGGGGGAGTACCCTGGGCTGGGGTTCCCCCCCTAAGCCAGGTCAGGTTGGGGTACCCCTCCCGCCCCCCCCCAGACAGAACAGCAGAGCGAGCACTTGCTATGCAGCAGGCGGCATGCCTCTTGCATTCACGCAGGAGGACTTTCTTGTTTCTCATATGAACAGTCGTCCATGTTTTAATGATTTATCTCTTATTCCTCTTACAACGGCCTGAAGAATCTTCACGAGACCTACTACTATCTTTTTATTTGTTTTGTCTGTATTTCGGGTACTTGTTTTGCTACTATATTGCAGACAATGGCACCAGTTGCTGCTATATTCTATAGTTTTGTATCATGTTGCACAAACTTGTGTTATTTATTACATTTGAGGAAGCAAGTTGAAAATGATAAATTGGGTAAAATATTTTACACCGACCAATTTAATCCCAGCTTCATGTTCTGTCTGGCTGCCTCACGGGTTTCAATTCATCATCACACTACTCTGCTGAATCCAAATTTCATGTGTGCTTTTCAACTCTGGAAATTCGCACTTATTTTCTATGTTTGTCGATCTCCTTTGGAAAATTCTCGCAGAGTTCTAGGTTTTCGCAGAAACTTATAAATTATAACGAACATTGGAAATATTTGTACATATTTCAACTAAGCAAGCTTTGCGGCTACATTGGCGTCTGGTTGTTTTACGTCTCTGCGTGCCATCCGGTGGCAACATGGAGGTTTTCGGTAGATTTTTACAACATTTTTGTCAGATATAGGTCTATGAATACGTCAAAGAGTAAGGAAAAGTTATTCTGGAATGTTAAAGTGTCAATACGAGAACAGACAAGTCAGTGATGTCCGTTTAGTATCATCATCCGATGAAGATGTACGTATAATTTGTATGATTCAGTTGGGCAAAGAAGAGTGGAATTCAATGTGACAAGTGGATATGATTCCCTTGTCTAGATCTGGATATCTACTTCATTACTTGCAAATGAATATATTTTTTATCTGTCTGATGTAATCAGGAGAAATGTCAGACATCACCCACACCACGTAAACCCATCACTGCAGTTTGTTCCGTCTCATTGATAAAACACCTTGCGATTCTAATAATGAAGTACATTTGATGTAGAATATATCTGGTTGAATTTCGCTTATCAATGGTTGTGCCGAAGTCGGAGCAAATCACGCTGTGGATGAAAAGTGGGAGACTATTAAAGTTGAATTTTAATCCAGAAGTGTGCGTTTGAATTTTTTAGGAGAAGAATGTTAAAAACTGGCTCAAAAACCTATCAATGTGTACAAAAGACATTGGTATAGCGCCTACAAAGTATACTGTTTGATAGGATTAAATTTTGTTCGGTATTATATTGATGTTTACCAATGAGCTGGATTTTGTCAATGGTGTTTTTCACAAAGACTTGCACGGCACAACCTGGCGCGTGAGATCTCAAAATTAATACGTGCCAAGAAATCACGTTAGGGAGGTCCCCATTGATTTCGTATAAGTAAATAAAACCACTTTAAAAGAGATTTTAAGTCTTTTTCTAAAGTGTAATGAGGGGTCAGAACTTAAACACGTAAATACATTGAACTCTGTTCACTATTCACTAACATATAAAGCATACATGTAGTTTATTGTACAGGTTATTCGTTACTTAAGTGCTAAATGCGTGGGAATCCAAACAGAGAGGGCTGAAGAAGACAAATTATGTTTCCTTTTTCGAATAAAAACAGAGATTTCCTGGTGGATAGTAAAAATGGATTATCTAAGTAACAAGAGTTTTGACAAATTTCTATGAAGTGCAAAAACTTTCATAAAGTTCTTTCACTTTATGCCGGAATATCCAGATAATCTCCGAGTAAAACCTTTCGTTTGCGAGCTATGTGGTTAATATAAATGTTTGATTTTATACTTCGCGAATTGATACTACGTTGATTCATGTTCAAAGAAATTGCTGGAGATCTACTCAAAGAAAGGCTGCGAGATATTGCAGCGGATAGAAGTAACTCAAAGGAAATGTCTAACCCACCGGAAAACAGATTCGTAGAAACTGTGGTTGTGACATTTTTCGTTGCTTTTGGATACAAGATTCTACACGGGATCATCAAACGACACTTTTTCAAGGCTTCAGTTGTCGTCATTGGAGCTGGACCCATTGGCCTCATTTCCGCTATTGTAGCATCTCAGACATTGGGCACATCCAGGATACTGTTAATTGAAGAAACTTCATACTACAACTTGGTGAACAGATATCACCAGATTGCAATTCAGGCAGACAACGTGAATTTTCTTAGAAGTTTGGGAATAAATTTTAAGAATATTGAAGGAAATTGGCAGGGTGATACGTTTGTTACTCTCCTGGGGACATTTCAGGAATATTTGTTGGAAATAATCTACAGGCTACAATCTAAAGTAAAGGTTGAAATTAGGCTATGTACAAAAGTGAGTTTTTTACTGTCTTTTTAGTTTAAAGATGTCATCCTAACTTGTTATTTTTCTCCTTTCTGTGATCACGTGTTTGTTAAATTTGTTAATCCACGCTCCAGTAAACAGAAAATAATTCCATTATTAATATCCATTGAAATCTGCCAATCTAATTGATTTACACCTAACACAAGCAGCTTTTACGAGTGAACTTAATCGAAACGAGAAAATAATTGTGCAGTTTTTATTCAGTTTAACAAGAAAATACTCGAGGAACTTAATCAAATACCTGGTAGAGTGATCGTTATTGTATGTGATGGATCCAGGGGTCAGTCTGCTCGGATTCTGGGACTCAGTGATGAGTTCAGTCAACATTCCTGCAAAGCTTATGGAGCTGTAGCTGCTCTGGAAAGAACCCAAGAGACTTCCGTTCCCACACCGGAAACACGTGTTCATAACATTACGTTTAATCATGTGAAGTTATTTTACTTCAAGTTATTTGGAAGCTTTAGACACAGATATATGTCATTAGTTGTGCCAATCACCCATTTTAAGCAGATGAAGACCAATCCAGATCAGTATGTGAGTTATTCTTCATTCATGATTGTTCAGATTTGAAAAAAGGAATAAAAACAAATTGAGGCTCTTTGGTTAATGGTGAACATTTGACACTTTAGATGTTGAGGAAGATGTTCCAAGTCTGTTTTAACAAATACCGTGACCAAATGGAAACCTATCTCAGTGACAAGAAGTCTAGAACGATTCTTGAGTTCAGCCCCAGATTGTTTGAGATTAAATATTCTCAACGGATGGAACCGGTTGGATTTATCCAGGAATCCAACATGTTTGTTGTCACGGAAGGAGAAGCTGCAAGATGCTTGAACTTTTACTCAGGTACAAAAAACATCAGATCAAAGAGTAATATTCAGAATATCCATAGCAGTATCATTGATCTTCGGTGTAATCATTGTGCACGAATTTGTTTTTGACTTTGGTTTTTCTAAAGGACAGGTGGAGGATCAAAGTTAAAGTCTGAACAAGACTTATGCACTCAAATCACAATTTATTTGTACACAAGCGGTAAACAATAGACAATGTTTTTATTGAAATTGGCTCTGCGGGAATTGTTCATCTTCTTTGACACTGCATCTTAAAACTGTAGTTAGTTCTGAGTTTTAAATTTTATGCCTTATCCAAGAAGAGCAGGGGGAGCACTTGGAGCAATACTGTCTTGTACAAATACGTCACGAACATGACAGGAGGAACACCACTCCTTTCCATTCCAATTATTGCTGTTGACGGAGGGGGGAGGGAGCAGACTGAAGGGGATGGGGTCTGGACTGGGGCTGGGGGTGCCAGGGGTGTTTAGACAGACCTTAATTCCTGACCTGGTCCTTCTTGACCTGATCCTATTTTAGGCTTCTTGTATGGTCCTTCCTGACTGGTCCTTCTGGGCTGCTCCTTCCTTGGGTCGGGATGGGGCCAAGATCAGGGCTGAGACCAGAGCGGGAATGGGGTATGAGGACAGTGGGTAAGGGTAAATGAGGGGAGGGGAGTGGGAAAGGGGAAAGTGGGTCCTCTTCTACTGCATGAAGAGATGGCATCCCAGTGCATCATGAGACAGGGAATCCCTACCCCTGTGGGTCAGATAGACAGAACTGAAAACATAACCTTGGGTTAAAAAAATACCTTCATCTGTTTTGGTTTTTGTTTGAGGTTTATAAGGTGGATTTCGCAAATTTCCTGGAACCTGCCTAGTAAGTGTTTTTGCTTTAAAAAAGATACACCTCGGAAGTGTTTCAAAAATGCTTCCGAGGTGACATCATCAAGGTTTTTAACAGAAACTCAAACAGAAACACACATCTTTCCAACACACTTTAAAAGGCCAATTTATCGCTTTCATGTTTCTTGACCTTCCTCTAGTTTCCAAATATTTATGTTTACTACTGAATTTTGTTTTCCCTTGCACCATGTGATCAACAGGTATGAGTATAATATCTGGACTTTAACTTATCCGATTACATTTCTTCCAGGTCAGGATATAAATCTTGCCATGAAAGGAGTCTTGTCGCTGGAGAGATTTCTTGGTTTAGCTGCATCAGCTGTGACGGATCGGGAAATAGTAGAGGCTCTTAACTACAAACTGAAACACGCTAAAGCGATTGCACAAGACTGTATCAAAAATGGACTCAGAGAAAACATGTACTTGTGATCCTTGGCCACACACAAAGATGCACAAAACTGTTCAATTTCGGGTGTTTTCAGCTTTAGAACTTTGAAAACTGAAAACACAGATTTGTGTCAACTGTCTTTGTACAAACTTCTTATGGTAAATTGGAAGATGTAGGTATGAAAATAACACCTATGATACAAAGTCATGGTTGGAAAAGAAAAAAAGAAACAGATCTACACTTTGCAACAGAAATATGGATAAAGACTCTAGAAAATTAAAGAATTTCAAACTTCACGAACCCACTGGAGAAGACGAAATGCATTTCAAAAGATTTTGAACAAAAATCGGAATCGTTGTTCAATCCAATTGTACCGTCTGTCTGAAACTTGAGAAGACTGTGAAAGCTCTAGTGTTCAATAGAATCTCAGAGACAGACAGTGCCACTCAATCTCTTTGAACAAATGCTTTTGCAATTTTACCAATGGAGACTTTCACAGCAAAGAGGTAATGGTATTAAAAAAAAAAAGGAAATGGTTGCCTCTCACCTTTCACTCTGTTTTTATTTTGTTTATGGATTCTATAAGGTACCTGCAAGTAGACAATTCATGCTGACAAAAAAAAGATTTTAGTTTCCTTTCCCATCTTTAAACCAGAGTCTTCTGAAATAGTCTTTTACTTCTGGTAATTATTTCTGAACAAAAAGCATGTCCACGTGCTTTTAGCATGCATGTCATTTAGGATATTATCTCATCGAATCCCTGAGTGTTTTCTATTTCCACCTTTCATAAGCAACTGCCATTTACACAAAGTAGACTAATTGCCAGTAGTTGTTCACAAAAGTAGCTTCCATACTCAGCGCATTTATCTCGATGATGACAGTTCTACTTACCCAGAGCATCGTCCTAAATTGAAAATACAGGTCCCTCCATTTCTTATTTGAGGGCATTAGAGTTTTCCCGAAATGGAGAGGAACTTTCATTGAATTCAGTGAATTCTCTTGAATTAGGGTCAATGTAAAAATCCTGCTTGTTATTTTGACTTAGTGGTGTAGTGGCAAGATGACGGCTTTCCACATGAGAGATAACCCGATCTAATCCTTTTGGTGCCTGAATATTTTGTCACTGGTTTCGAAACAGAATATCGTGGTGGATTTACGCATGACTGATTTCGCAATTGAGACACAAATTTTCACTTAAAGATCCACAGATAGCAGCATTTAAAGGTTTTTCAGACTTACAGCCTTACACAAAGAGAGTATATCCCCACATTTGGGTATTTCAACTACATTTTATTTTGATTGGTTGCAGGTTAGAACATTTCTTTTTAGATCTTTGTCAAACTTGAACGTAATGTAAACTAGCAAATTAGAAGCCCATCTGGGCTTTTTACCCCTATCTGACATGTACCAGTGTTATCTGTTTCCTGCAATGTTCTATATGTGAAGCAACAAA
Source organism: Haplosyllis leylae (assembly GCA_038406175.1). Classification (NCBI taxonomy): domain Eukaryota; kingdom Metazoa; phylum Annelida; class Polychaeta; order Phyllodocida; family Syllidae; genus Haplosyllis; species Haplosyllis leylae. The sequence goes on along the minus strand of JBCAUG010646007.1, from coordinate 3,195 downwards.
GAAAGCTGGAGGCAGCCTCCAATGCTGCTTAGCACCTTAATCAAGTCTCCCCACCAGGAGACTGGCAGCTTTGGCAAAGGCAGTTAACCTACTCCTCCAACTGAACTAGGTTGGTGGCAGGCACATGGGTATAACAACAGCTCAATGAGACTGAGTATTAAGATGAAAGAATAACCAAACGGCTGCTTCTGGAATTGGAGCAGCCACTAACCTGAGAGAAGTGTTCCTTTTCCACTGTCAACTGTGTGAGGTGGGCTTTTGATGCTTACATGTCGAAAGCCAACCATCAGGTGCCAAGAGTTGAACATTGTGCCTGCTTTTATAGTAGGCATGACATCATAATACAGCTGCACATTGGAACACTCTGGGAAAAAAGGTGGGAAAGCCACTAATTGGTTCAGAAGGCCTTGGCAACAACAAGAGGTGCAATTCCCATCCAGAGACATTCATTACAATGCAGTATGACATCTGCTTTGAGTCTGCAAAGGCTCCACACATCATACAGCTTCACCTCTAAGAAGAGGGAAAGCTCTGCTTGAGACTGAAAAGGCCACCTCAGTGGCTCATAGTCAGTGATAAAAAGGAGGCCATCTTGTGACTGCACAACATGTATATTATGCCACATGCTGGCGGTGGCTTCGATGTGGCACAACAACTTAATGGGCCTCTTGTATGAAGGAGACTGGCAACTGTGTGTCACCAACTATTACTTTGGGGAGTTATTCAGTACCAGTCTAAAACTGAGCTCCTCATGGTAAACAGTCTGAGCATTAGTTCTTTAATCTCAGGGGCAACAGCAGTTAGTCATGGGTGTTAGTTAATGCACTGGACCTAGTTGTGAAGAAGGAGTTCTAGTCTGTAATGCTAGGTGGGGAGTTAGTATTGAGGGGAGCTCATTGGAGCTCCAGTACCTTTGCAGATAATCAATAGATTGGCAAGTCAGTGTCTCTGCAGAAGCACTCACACTAGAAGAATACAAACACCCAGCTTCAATACAGCCTTTATTGTTACTCCTAAGACTACTCCACTAAGTCAAATGAATACATAATTACAGCTTCTGCCATTGTTCACTGGTTGGGGCTAGAAGTTCAAACACAGAAATACTGGAACACTCAACTGGGGAGTTACACTATTGTAGACATGCAGGAATTTGATGACATTACACATTGAGATTGATATTACACTCGATACATATTGATAGACACAGCTAAGAAACTCTGCAATACAAGAACAATCCCCAAATGCAATATTACAAGGAAACACACTTACCTCCTTACATTTACTTGTGCAGCTCTTACAGTCTTCTTAGAATAACATTTTAATAGTTTTAACAGGTTGTGAAGGGGGGAGCTAGTGAACCCCTCCTACCTTTAAGATCTGCCAGGTATTTAAAAGTGGCTCAAACAGTCCAAACATGCAATTGGCAGATCCCAGGCAAGGAGTTAAGATATCTCCTCTCAATACATAAGAAGTTACTGCTGTTTGCTATTTTGGCACTTAACAGTCTCATGGTTTTTCTGGAGGTCCTACTTTCATAGGGTGCACTCCTCCTTTTATAGCTAATACCTAACCACCAGCATATCAATGCTACCACACAAAGTAGTCCCAAAGCTGAGGTAGGAGCTCAACAAGGGAGTTGAGTTATTTAGTACAGATTGTGGCTATTACAGGTAGAAGGGCACACTGTCTTAGATTGACACTCGTCTCATCTCATTCTGATCAGTAGTTAATTACTATGTAGACAGGCTGGGAGCTGAGTAGGAATACACTCTTACATGTCATGCTGCCATTGGTTCAGGGAATCATGGTATGGGCTGATTGGTTACCACTAGGTGTGCAGGGACTCTAATTGGTTATTGACTGGGAAGCTGTGCATGATTGGCATGTAATAGATGCATGCACTCAATTGGGGAGTTAACTGCTTTGTTAAGGATTACACATTCACCACATTAGACCAGAAATACACGGATTGCATCTCTAGCTCCTCACTGTCATGCATAGATCTAGATCTAATCTGCAGCTGTAGATCTAGATCTAATCCATGGCTATAGATCTAGATCTAATCCATGGCCATAGATCTAGATCTAAGCCATGGCCATAGATCTAGATCTAAGATGTGGCCATAGATCTAGATCTAATCCATGGTTGTAGATCTAGATCTAATCCATGGCTGTAGATCTAGAGCTAAGCTGCAGCTGTAGATGTAGATCTAATCTGTGGCTGTAGATCTAGATCTAAGCCATGGCCATAGATCTAGATCTAATCTGTAGCTGTAGATCTAGATCTAATCCATAGCCATAGATCTAGATCTAAGCCATGGCCATAGATCTAGATCTAAGCTGTGGCCATAGATCTAGATCTAAGCCATAGATCTAGATCTAGATCCAAGCTGCAACACTAGATCTAGATCTAAGCTGCAGCTGTAGATCTAGATATAAGCCATAGCCTTAGATCTAGATCTAAGCCATAGATTTAGATCTAAGCCATAGATCTAGATCTAAGCTGTTGCCAAAGATCTAGATCTAAGCTGCAGACATAGATCTAGATCTGAGCCATAGATCTAGATTTAAGCTGCAGCCATAGAACTAGATCTAAGCTGCAGCTGTAGATCTAGACCTATGGTGGAGCCATAGATCTAGATCTAAGCTGTGGTTGTAGATCTAGATCTAAGCCATGGCCGTAGATCTAGATGTAAGCAACATCCATAGATCAATATCTAAGCCACAAATATAGATCTAGATCTAAGCCACAGCCATAGATCTAGATCTAAGCTGTGACTGTATATCTAGATCTGAGCTGCAGCCATAGATCTAGATCTAAGCCACAGCCATAGATCTAGATGTAAGCCATGGCCATAGATCTAGATTTGAGCCATGGCTGTAGATCTAGATCTAAGCTGTAGATCTAGATCTAAGCTGTAGCCATAGATCTAGATCTAAGCCATAGACCTAGGTCTAGATCTAAGCTGTGGTCATACATCTAGATCTAAGCTATGGCCATAGTTCTAGATCCAAGCCATGGCCATAGATCTAGATCTAATCCATGGCTGTATATCTAGATCTAAGCTGTATATCTAGATCTAAGCCATGGCCCTAGATCTAGATCTATGGCTTAGATCTAGATCTATGAACACAGCTTAGATCTAGATCTATGGTCACAGCTTAGATCTAGATCTATGACTTAGATCTAGATCTA
>JBCAUG010645896.1:0-13953 GCA_038406175.1 Haplosyllis leylae | reverse complement strand
CTCAAAATATGGCAGAATCATTAAATTCCTTATTATCACCCATTAACTTACTGGTTGCTAGGGGCAACAATTGGTAAGCAAGGATCACCAATGATGAATGTTCAATAGTCTGAAGTTTTCCCCACCAACAATGAGTAAAACACCTCAAAATATTGCTAAATCATTAAATTCCTTATTTTCACCCATTAGCTTACTGGTTGCTAGGGGCAACAATTGGTAACCAAGGATCACCAATGATGCATCTTCAATGTTCTGAAGTTTTTACAACCCAGCCATGAGTAAAACACCTCAAAATATGACTGAATCATTAAATCCTTGTGATATCCCATTAACTTACTGGTTGCTAGGGGCAACAATTGGTAACCAAGGATCACCAATGATGAATCTTCAATGATCTAAAGTTTTCAAAGAACAATAATGAGTAAAACACCTGAAAATATAGCTGAATCACCATATCCTTATTATCATCCATTGACTTACTGGTTGCTAGGAGCAACAATTGGTAACCAAGGATCGTTAGTGATGAATCTTCAATGTTCTGAAGTTTTCCATCTCTAAGAATGAGTAAAACACCTCAAAATATGGCTGAATCATAAAATTTCTTTGTATCACCCATTAACTTACTGGTTGCTAGGGGCAACAATTTGTAACCAAGGATCACCAATGATGAATCTTCAATGATCTGAAGATTTCCTCCACCAGTAATGAGTAAAACACCTCAAAATATAGCAGAATCATTAAATTCCTTATTATCACTCATTAACTTACTAGTTGCTAGGGGCAACAATTGGTAACCAAGGATCACCAATGATGAATCTTCAATGATCTGAAGTTTTCGAATGCCAACAATGAGTAAAACACCTCAAAATATGGCTGAATCATTAAATTCCCTATTATCAAACATTAAGTTTCTGATTACTAGGGACAACAATTTGTTACCAAGGATCACCAATGATAAATCTTCAATGATCTGAAGTTTTTGAATGCCAACAGTGAGTATGACACCTCAAAATATGGCTGAATCATCAAATTCCTTATGATCACTCATTAACTTACTGGTTGCTAGGGGCAATAATTGGTAACCAAGGATCACCAATGAGGAATCTTTAATGATCTGAAGATTTTGAATGCCAACAATGGGTAAAACACCTCAAAATATGGCTGAATCCTTAAATTCCTTATGATATCCCATTAACTTACTGGTTGCTAGGGGCAGCAATTAGTAACCAAGGATCACCAATGATGAATCTTCAATAATGTGAAGTTTTCGAATGCCAACAATGAGTAAAACACCTCAAAATATGGCTGAATCATTAAATCCTTGTGATATCCAATTAACTTACTGGTTGCTAGGGGCAACAATTGGTAACCAAGGATCACCAACAATGAATCTTTAATGATCTGAAGTTTTCCCCAACCAACAATGAGTAAAACACCTCAAAATATGGCAGAATCATTAAATTCCTTATTATCACCCATTAACTTACTGGTTGCTAGGGGCAACAATTGGTAACCAAGGATCACCAATTATGAATCTTCAATGATCTCAAGATTTCCGCCACCAACAATGAGTAAAACACCTCAAAATATGGCAGAATCATCAAATTCCTTATGATCACCCATTAACTTACTGGTTGCCAGGGGCAACAATTGGTAACCAAGGATCACCAATGATGAATCTTTAATAGTCTGAAGTTTTCCCCACCAACAATGAGTAAAACACCTCAAAATATGGCTGAATCATCAAATTCCTTATTTTCACCCATTAGCTTACTGGCTGCTAGGGGCAGCAATTGGTAACCAAGGATCACCAATTATGAATCTTCAATGATCTGAGGTTTTCCTCCACCAACAATGAGTAAAACACCTCAAAATATGGCAGAATCATCAAATTCCTTATTTTCACACATTAGCTTACTGGCTGCTAGGGGCAGCAATTGGTGACCAAGGATCACCAATGATGAATCTTCAATGCTCTGAAGTTTTCCCTCACCAACAATAAGTAAAACACTTCAAAATATGCCTAAAACTTCAAATTTCCTGTTTTGATTGGCAGACATTTTAACAATTCAAGATGGCTGTCATATAGAAGATCTAATATGGCTGCCAATGCTCCCTGTCACCTTTATTGCTATATATACTTTCCAAGTTTTCCGATGTTCGGAATGCCCCCCCCCACCTTGCATGTTACCATGCATGTTAATTACCATGTACGGTAGCTGTATGTGACTTACGTGTATGCGCATAGCTCCCCTTCACCTTCCAAAAAAAGTGACCGAAAAACCGTCAGTCAACCACATAGGTGGCTACGAGCCACCAATCATCTGTTAAATGTATCCAAAGTGTTTATACCCATCTGTTGAATGACTCTACAGTGTAATTGTAATTGTATTCAATGAACAATTGTGTATCGGCAGTATATTTATCCATAACCGATCAAAAATTTCTCATTTTTGTGCGGAAAATCTCTGATGAGAATCCTGGATTTATCACTTATATAATGCACGTAGTTACTCACACTACTCTTAATGGGCCAACTATTTTCAGTGCTGCATCTATAATTGGCATTATCATTGTTGATGAACTGATTTTAGTGCCAAACTTATTTCAGTTTACCAAATATTTTCAGTTGAACCAGCATTGATCTGTGAAAATACAGTAACTACTGCAAAGACTTTCCCGTTCCCTCTACCTGTCCCGGCCTCTGTCCCATGCAGTACTAGCATTAATTCAGCAACAACCAACCGTTGACTGATATCAATTACTCAACTTGCCATGGTACACTATTAATAGTCTGGGAAATTACAGTAATTACCGTAAAGACTTTTGAAAAAACTCAAATGGGTCCTAAATGTTCACATTGGTCCCAGACAGGGAAAGGAACTTGACCCATTGTCTCCTATTGTCCCAGTCCCCTTCCTTGTACCTGTCCCGGTTCCTGTCCCGCGCAGTGTGAATAAACCATTGGAGGTGTAGCACAAATCAACTTCTACACTTAACAACCCCTTTTGGTAGATCTCTTAGGCACGGCACGTGGTACATTTAAGCTCCACCCATAATTTCTTATACTACTAAAAGCAAAGTGTTTGTGCTGAAAGTGATGGTTTATATTACTACCACAAGGAGATAAATAGCTAAGACTATCGAGACACATCATCATACCATTTTTGTTCCGTAACCACAAACAAACTGTTTTAAACAATGAATTTCAGCGGTTTTTTGGGTGTTCTGATCATGCAAGCTCTGATACATGAAAACATTTCTTTTCCTACAGGCAAGATATATTTGATTTACATGTTATTTTTGTATTGTGAACATAATAATAGTGATATAAGAACAAACATTACCAATCATAATACAATATTTATTTTTCACAATATTAGACGAGAAAGGTGAGAAATATTTTGTCAATCTGCCAATCATTTTTGGATGATGGTTTTGGGGGATTTTTTTTGTTGAGGCAAAAGCTTTACACTTTCGTGTTTCTGCTATTTTGTGTTGGATTCATCCTTTTTTAAGAATTTGACTAGAACCAGTCAAGATGATTCCTGACTGCTGATCAGTAGTCTCTGAGTTCGAATGTCACAGCATATTTGTTTTTGGGAAGATAAGACAAGTCTAATTTTGAATTCAAAATAAAGTAAACTCAACTGATATTAAGACCAAGAACTGATCACATCCCAAGAATCTTGTCATGATGATTTAGATCTAGGCTCGGTTTCCGTATTAATCTTATGACTTCAATCTTTAAGTTCATCTTTAGAACTTGGTCAAGTCAAGTACATTTGAGCAGTTTTTGTGCTTGACCTTTCTTGACCTACTTCTTGAAGTCGTTTGACCAATCACAAAACTTAAAATCTCAAGACAGTCTTCATTTCAAGAATTTGACCAAGTCAACTGCAGAGCTGTCTTGAGATTTAGACAGAATGAAAACCTAAGTGGCTTTTTAAGCATGATAAAAATAATCTGAGAACACTAAATAGTCTTAAGATCAATACAAAAACTGAGCCCTATTGTTAAATCTTTTCATTCAGATTGCATTTTATTAGAGAAGTTCTGACTGTGGAGAGTATTAAATATTTTCTGGTTTAAGCACCAATGATTTCAATGGAGTTTTCCCCAAATGGAGAAGAACATTGCATTGAATTCAGTGAATTCGGCGAATTTTATAAATCACCGAAGCTTGAATTGGGGACAATATATATCCTTTTTGTCATCTGTGTCTCCTGGCTCTGTGTCAGATTCTTAGTCTTTCATGCAAGAGTTGGTGGGTTCGTATACTGCAATCCGTTTAGTATTTTTGGGCACTGAATTTGCTGAATTCAGTGAAAACATTTTGGTAAAACTAGTGTGACCTGATTCGTCTCAGACGAGAAATCCTACTTTCCAAAAATAGTTTCTCTGCTGTAATTCATCACTTTGAACATTTCTTTTCACTGAAAAGTGAAAAAAAAATTTGTGTATGATTTTTAATTAGTGATGCATTTTATTCTGCTTTCTTTTAGAACTGAAAAGCCGATGTTTAACTATGAATAAACTGGCAAAGAGGGCTGTTGGGGATAATCCTGATCTGGAGAAAACACGCGGATGGTGTGGAGGGGTCTGAGGATGAGACCTGGGTGACGGTTAGGGCAAAGTAACCTCTGCTACTGATGATCCCTCAATGGATCTTATGTTTGTTCTCATAAGCAAGAGTTGTTTGCTTGCAGTTCAGCTACTTAATTGTTGATCTTATGTACAACTGTTCACTGATGTTGGGTTGCTCTTTTGACAGAATGTGCTTGTTACTTGAATCTGGTAGTATGTCTGCACTGGCAGTACCTTAAGTGCCTTGATGGGTGAGAATGTGATTGACTGAAGTGACTGTGTAAGGTCATTGGCTGTGCGCGAGACTGGATCTTTCAGATTCCGTGGGGCTCTCAACGTGAAGTGTGTAGGCAACAGCTAGCACAGGATTCGGGACTGTGCACGTCTGAGTGATGAGGAGGTAAAAAATATGACGTTGTTAAAACTCCAAACAGGTTGATCCGTTGCTGTGGCGTAATGTCAGTTTGACGTCAAGGATGCATTCAGTGTTCTTACCAATGACTGCAACCTTTAGTAGGCTTACTTATAATAGTGGTAAGGCATGTTCCCAAATCCCTATGACTCTCTAACTCAATCACTAAGCTGACTCTAAATGAGCCAGCATTAATGCTACACGGTCCCAAAACTGGTAGAAGCTGTCGGCTACACACTTGTATTGTTGAGGGTCTCACAGGATCCAACCAAGCGCACAGCCAATGACCGCACCCAGCCATCACTTCAAGTACTTGAAGATCTGCACAGTACAGTGTGGACGCTCAGATGCCATATCTTAAATGCCTAAACGTCCTTTCCAGAGAGCAGTCCTTCCAGCTAGTCTAGAAAACCTTGTACATACTCTACAGTAAGTAGTTGAAACTAGAAACAACTGTTGCTTGTGAACAGACGTAAGATCCGTCGAGAGATTATTGGTAACAGAGGTTTAGTACCGTAGTTTTTTCATTTATAATTGAAATTATCTAAAAGAATTTGCCCCTTCTATTTTATGTTATTTAGAATTTAATTACCGTTCAAACAATTGCATTTACTCTCTTTTCTTTGCCCACGTGCTGATTTCATTAAGAGATTTTAGTGTTAATATTTCCCTAATTGCCTGGAAAGAAATGTCATGGTTTTTCTCTTTCACACACCTTACTGAGCAATGTTTGTTACCTTTTACACCCTGGATGAGAAAATTGTTTTGAACAGATCTGAAAATACATTTTGCATTTTACAATGGTTGTCTGTGAGAAAATAGTTTTGGAAACATGAATAATTCAAGATTACATTTCACCCAAAATTAATTTTGCACCACAATTAAATTTTTTATGTTAGGGAGACCTGACATACATTGGAATTCTTCCAGTTGACTCAGGGATGTCTCAGATATTTACAGATTCCCAACACTGTACATGCTCAAACCTATTTCCTGTTGGAAAATGTGTGAACATCAGACCCATTCTAGAAAAAAGTACAATGTAGATCATATCTCCCTTATATAATTGTACAATATTATTTTTGTGACAAATGTATTCTTGAATTATTTATGTTTCAAAAATTATGTTCTCATAGACAACCATTGTAAAATGTTAAGTGCTCTCAAAATAACACAGATTTTCTGGACTTTTCTCAAGATGTTTTAGTATGATTAATGAATTATTTGTTAACAAGTTCTTGTGAAATTATTGTAGGACTGTGAGTGTGGTCAGTGCGTTCATGGTGCTTGTTGGGCTGGATTATTTGTAACATATCTGATTTGTGATGCCATAAAAGAAACTAAGGTATGTTGTTCCTGCGATGGCTGTTTCCCTTCTGCAGCAGAAGTGTCTCTTCAAAATGGTGAATTAATTACAATGTCCGAGCTGAAAATAGGAGATAGAGTAAAAACAGGTATGTATTTTATGAAAATTTACTGTAATATTTCTAAAAACAAATCCAAGATCCCTTTTTAATTAATGAAATAACGGTAATGTAAAAATATATATATATAATTGTTATCATGTAGTCACAAAAGAAGGGAGATTAAAGTATGGCGAAGTGAGATCAATTCTGCACACACAACCTGGTGTGATCACTGAGTACAAGTCCATTACAACTGACAGGAATAAAACCATAAGTTTGAAAGGAAACCATCTTATCTACACAAGGAAGAGTAACTATGACAAATTTCATCCAAAGTATGTTTACTGATTACATTTCAATCCTTAACTATGGTATTTTTATAGAAAGGTAATTTTAGATGCCCTATTTTACTAAAATCATAATATAACAGGTAATCCTTGTGTACTTCTATATCTCTCCTCTCAGGTTTGCAGATGATGTACAGATTGATAGTGAACTGTTACTTGGGGAATATGGTCAATTGAAATCAGCAAAGGTCAAGAATATATCTAGTTTTACAATGCAAGGTAACCATATTATTATCTTGTTGTCTTTTCAGGTCATACAGTTGCAATGTATAGACCCAGTGTAAAAGTATGCCACACTAAAATAGAACAAATGAAATGTTTTACTACATCTTTACCAGGTGCATATGTACTATTGACTACTGAAGGAAACATTATTGTTGATGGAGTTCTAGCTTCTTGTTATGCTTCATTTGATCATGATATTGCTCACCTTGTAATGACACCAATACAATTGTTTCCTACATTAATGGAGTGGATTTTTGGTCAACAAGATGGAATACAAGGCTTTGTTAGAATTGTGAAAACATTAGGCAAATATTTAACACCTATTGTGACTTCAAATCAAGGAACATCCTTTTGAAATCAATAAGGTTGTACAATCAGAGAGAAAACCTTATTTGATAAATGAAATAGATATAAATATAAATTTTAAATGTCAGTTTATCTTAAATCTGATATCAAAAGATTTATTGTCTCCTTTCAAAATTATACCTTGTTCTAAACAATTCATTCAATACACATTAAATTTAATTATGTTTGTCCTTTATTGTATTGCGTTTGTTAAATTAGCTGATTTCAATCACAACAGTGAAGCATAACTTTTGGTGTAATGTTTGTGATGGATAATTGATGACCAAGAGGTTTTGAGTTCAAATCTCAAAGGAGTCTTTTGGTCATCTAGTTAGTTGAATTAGATGATTTTTCAAATTCAAAATGGAAAAATTGTCACAAAATATCCAGTAAGACTGTTTTCTCTCATTGTTTTCTTCTTACAAAATTAATATTTCTACAGATGTGAACCAATCTCAGTTTTCAACAAAAAATAATGTAAATTACAATTATTTTAATTATCTTGGTAACTCTTGTTTCTTAACATTAAAGGCAATAAATATCATTTTTCTAATCTCATTTTGATTCATGCTTGTCCTTTCTCTTAAATCTGTTATAATTTTTTCATGTTCACAAAAAAGTCAACAATGAGAGAGATAAAAACTGCAGCTGAACAGTACATTCTGAATTACACTTGATCTATTGCAATCTACTCAACAGTTAGAACAGTGATTTCAGGCAAATGTGTCCAAAAAAGAGAATAGTATCAGTTGCAGTATTCGGACATGAAGAAGAACACTCAATATCACCAATGAACACGATGTTTCCCATAGGCTGCTCAGATCTTCTAAATTTGCCATAAAACTAGATCACCTGGATGGTTAGTGCAAATGAACATTTCACTTATCCATGAAGCGTCAATTCCACTATCCATGTGCAATCAGATGAATTAGTCTAATTCATTTAATTCACCAAGATCCAAAACCAAAATAAGAATATAAAGTCGGCTATCTATTCTTTGCACAGACACTATTCACTAGTTTATTCATAGACAACCCAATAATGCCTGGAACAACTATGCCCATTCGTCAATTGTAACACCATGTTTTACGTTAATTTCTTCTGGTAATGATTTGGGGATATCTATTTCCATAAACGTGAGGTTGTGAAGGGAATCTTTCAGCTACTACATTCTGGTTGGATATGGATGTTTCAAATCTATCACCAAATCATTGAAATAACGGTTACGATAAGTTTGATATCTCTACATCATCGGTAAAACATCAATCGAAGCTTGCTATCTCATTGAAATAAATTTTTGAAACAAATTTGATTTATTTGAATTTATTTGAAAAATTCTCTCGCCATCTAGCATCGCCCTTGCACATCACAACGTCCCAATTTATATCTAATCAGTACAGTATTATCATAATGGTTTTTGATTTCCAAAAAAAACATTAAACAAAGACAAAGACGATTTTTGAACATTCTCAACAGTCAGTGGGGTGTTGCCATTTATGTTAAACCAGTCGTGTTTTGTTTTGTATCATTGCATCATAGCTTGAAATAAATTTAAATTCAGTATATTCATAAGGTCAATTTTACATTTTCTATCCCATGCATGTTTATTGTTAACATTTATGCTCCGAACTGTGGTGTTTTCTACAGCAGAAAGTTTCTGTGGTCATCTGGTGGTAATGCCACCCTTCATAACGTATCCATATATACATGTCTGATAGCAGATCAATACACAAACAGCAACAATCGTGTTTTTCCTATTTTGGTTTTGGATCTTGCTGAATTAGATTAACTAGACTAATTCATCTAATTGCACATGGATACTAGAATTAACTATTTATGGATATTTCAACTCTTCATTTGCATTATCCATGGAGCAGTTTGCTATTCATGCATAATGTAGCAAATTATACATGGGTAGTGCAAAATGAATGAACACTATCCATGGATAGTGAAAAATGAATTTACACTATCCATGGATAGCTAAATACATTATATGTGGAAAAATTACTATTCATATATAATAGATTCATGTATCCATGAAACACTTGTCTAATTCAACTTATTAGATGAATTCACCTCATTTCAAAACCAAAATAGGAAAAACACGATTGAATCAGTGTCAGTCATATGTAAACAATGTCACGTGGTCAATTAGATCTAAAACCCACATACTCAATCAAATGTCAACATTCTGGTTTTTCACGATGCACAATTCTGTCAGATCTGGTAGATCTTAAGAGATTTAGAAGTGTTAATTGTCTGATAAAGACACTCAATCTAGTAAGTACTGGAAATTTTAAGTAACCCTTATCTTAAAATTTTCAATTGTGATATTTCGATTATTTCTGCCAGATTTGACGGTTCTGCTTATCGTGAAAACTCGAATAGTAAACCTGAGAGGATCCTACTCAACTTAGCTTTCGGTTTCTACTCTCTTTTACAGTAACGGATGATGACTTTGGACATTACAGTAAGAGCATAAAGACAGTAAAGTTATAAATATTCACAAGCAATTAATTTTGTGAATCATCAATAAATGATTCTTAAAGGTTTTAAAAATCGTTACAGATACGTCCGATTCATGTTTTCAATGAAGTAATTGGTCCTTGGGTCAGTTCTTTCAAAAACATCTGTTGTCAGTCTTTAACTACCAAATCAAGATCACTTGATGTTTTCTTGAAAAGATTCAGAACTTTGTTCTTCTGATTGAAAAGAATTAAATGGAGACAAATTCATTTTCTATTCAGTGCAGTACTTTTCGACCCTCCTCTCTTGCGTCATGCCTTGTGTGTTTCACTGTCCATGTGGAGTGCTCATTAATTTTGCACTATCCATGTATTTTGCAAAATCACAGCATAACTATCCATGAATAGTGATCTGATCATTGAATCAGGAAAAAGAACTTTTCACCTATCCATGGATAGTGAAATTTAGTATCCATGTGCAATTACATGAATTAGTATAATTCATCTAATTTAGCAAAATCCAAAACCAAAATCGAAAAAACACAATTGAAGCGTAAACGTAGATCTAATGAAATCTGAAGCAGAGCCTACTTTCGCAAGCGGTTGAGGTAAGTTTACACTAAGGAAGAGGCTGGTCTCAACAGCGGTTAGGATAACTTCACACTGAGGTGTAAATATATAACAAAATCTGACGGAGAGGCTGGTTCAGGTGCCGTTAGGATGAGTTCACACTGAGGCATAAACAAAATTGAATCTGACGAGAGGTTAGGGACCCCGGAACATAAATCTAAACACGAAGAAACCAACCGAAAAAGTGAATAAAAAGAACCGATTTTCTTTAATGTGTTGAACCTTTCATGTGACATCATGTGTGTGTGTGAGCGCGGTCACGTTCACATTCCAGTTCCTTTAGTGAGTGCTCAGCGGGCGGGAAAGAAGATTACGAAAATATCGATAGTGACATTTTCAATGAGTTATTCATGAAACATAAGATTCCGTTTTCGCATTTCGCTTTCGGCCAGTGTGCACCGCTTCATGTGATTAACCTGCAGCTGGTGGTTACCTCAATCATTTGTATTCTACAAGCCGTATCACCATGGCAATTAAAATGAGTTATCACCATGGTGATTGGTGTTTTATTGGAGCTGATTTGATGCGTACATTCACCGCTTTGACATTTACGTTACATATGATCCACGGTAGAACCACCGGATAAAACCTCGTTTCTTCTATTTTTGGACAGAATGTCCATATTTGGAAGTTAATGAGACTTTAATGGCCAACTCTGTGACTCTCTTGATGCAGTTTACAAAAAAACACTAAAAGTACAAAAGCGCTTGGATAGAATGCATAAAATCTTTACAAAAATTGAAGTGAAAAAATATAAAACTTTGTGTTAAATACCTGGTGCAAATTGGTGTCCATACTCAGCTATTAAAAAAACAGAGTGTCGTTCTGTTCTTTGAACCCACCCAATCCAAACAATGTAGTTTAATTTTCTCCGCAAAATCTACATAATCCAAGAAACTTCCAGTACTATTTGGGTCATGTCAATAACGACGTTACCTATTCGTGAACATTTGTGGATTGTGGACTAGATAATGAGACACCGACCTTTAAATTGAAACTAGATCTATGCAAATCATAGGACCTGTCACTCTCAACCCGTTCAGTACCCCTCCATGACGTCACAGCAGTATTTGTCTGCCACACGAACACACTTTGCTGCCATCGTCTCATCGAGGAACAGAAACACAAATCTATTTTTTTGGTATTAAGAGATTAAAAAACAATATTTTAAAGGAGTTAACATTACCCATGATGTTTCCTTGGAAAACAATTAATATTCATTCATGATTGAAATGCATGTTTGAACTTATTCGTGAAAAACTTTTTTACCTGGAGAGTAATAAATCTGGCCGAACTTGAAACGAGAAGTCCCGATTCTTCAACTCCGTCAAAAGGTTAGTTTCGGTCAGATCTAACGCTAAACCACACAAGAAATAGAGACACTGCCAATAGAAACAAAGTGTGCAAAACTATTCTGCGGTATCATCCTTAAATATGTTTACAAAATGGTTTGTTTACACATTGTTTCTTCAATACATTCCAACTATGCAATCGATAAGTTCGAAATTATACGAGGCGCCACGACGGTCGTTTTAATTTCAAGTAGAATTGTGGTTCTGATTCTTTTTGTCTTGTCCGTGAATACTTGTCCGTGGATGACTATGCTAAACGTGGGTTCTTGTCTCGCAGTTTGAGGTTTCTGGGTACCAGTTTTTTGTAATGCACCACAAATTCTTATATATTTTTTTGCAATGTATCAGTGCTTTACACAAAATGCTCAGGGTGGGGGTAGGTGCGTTTTGAAAAAAGTGATGCATAACAAGAATTTGCAATCCGAAACAAGGCCCCACGTTTTTTCCGGCCTCTGTCTCTAGTCGCTTATTTTGTCGATGAAGAACTGATACATCTGTTTTTAACAAATATTCCTCACAAGATACAGATAGCCGCACCCCTGTCTGGGACTTACTCCTGTTTGTTTTCAGAATGAGCCACTCCAGATCCAGGTCCGGATTACCTCACGAAAAAACCGGATGCAAAGTGGATTGAGTGTCGGATTAACCGAACCGTACGAAACGTCTCAACACTCCGATTAAACGAGCTGAAGCTAGAATTTCGGACAACTAAGCTGACTGAGAGCAATATTGGGGATGATTTGTCTCTGAAGGTCTGTCTGCTCACACTGGCCACGAGGAAAAGACAGGATGTTATATTTATCTTTTCTACTGACGGATGCATGCCGTTTCACTCACTTTGATTCGAGTATTCCCCTCAGTCAGTGTTAATAGACCCTTAGACATGGGCTATATTTGCCTGGTGTGAGTAGGCCCCTCTTTGCTCTAATGTTAACTTCGCTCAATTTGAGTAGGCCTTCAAAGATAACTCATCCCTAGTGTTACCCTCAGTCGATGAGGGTAAACCTACAGAGATTACTCAACTCTGTATACAGACCTTTGTAGATAACTTGTCCTCAGTTTCCCCTTGGCCAGTATATGCAGATGGTCAGTGTGAGCAGGCCTTTAGCGATAACTTAACTATACTGTCCTCGTTCACATCCATAGGGAAATGTAGAATTTTTCGATAGAATCTGACTCCAAAAGGAATCAATGAAATCTCAAGACAAAACACTTTAAATTGGTTCAGGCTCAGGAGAAGAAATAGAAATAGTATTTGACCAGTTTCCTGGCCATCGAGTTAATCCTAAACCTAGACAAGTTGGACTCGGCTGTTTCTGACTCTTCTTAGGTGATTGGTACACGGATCACGTAACAAACCGGAAATGTAAAGCTTTACATCCACAATGCATCAGTGAGTCCTTTTTCATTTTCCCACGGTTTTTTTGTCTTTGAATAGTTCTTCATAATTGATTTCTTGAACTTTATATAACAAACTTTCGAGCCCAAATTTGCGTAATGGAGTGCGATAAAATGACCAATATAATCCATTGTTGATTGGATCACAGTATTTCGTACATTGAAGTATTTAAATGCTAGATTAAAAGGTAAATATTTAGATTTAAACTCTCATCACGCATCCATTTCTACAATTTTGGTAATTAGTTATGACAGTGTGTTTATCAGCACTATCAATCAATCTGGTCCCCTTCCCCTTGAAGTATCCGCCTTGTGTGCATCCTGAACCGGATGCGCTTCGCGAAAGAGGAAAACCATACCATTTCTCCCTAGCCAATCGGCGGTTGGCTAGCACGGAAATCTACTCATCAACTCGGTATGAAATATATGTGAATAGAAATCATTTTGGCGAGGAGAAGTGTTTGCAATAACTCAACTAGTTTATTCTGCTATCTATTTATGGTCGGCGGTGAAAGGCAGTAAAGTTGATCAAGAATGATGATTGTCTACAAGCCTCAGATTTTCTCCTTGTGCGATGTTATGCGGAGCTTAACAGCTGAATGGAAGGTTTGTCGATAATTAATTTACTTCATGAGAGCTTCGCACACAATTCTTGGAAAATCTTTCAAGAGGTGAACTCGTACAGACGAATAAATTCATTGGCTCCTGCCCATTACACGACGTTTATCCCATTAATTTCATTGGTTGTTAGTACATTTAATTACGTCACAAAAGGAAGGAAGTGGC
>JBCAUG010645786.1:0-11281 GCA_038406175.1 Haplosyllis leylae | reverse complement strand
ACCTGGACGGGACAAAACCCCCCCCCCCCCCCCCCCCCCCCCCCGTGAACAGACAAAACACGAATGAAAACATTACCTCTTTTCGTACTATGTACGTGGTCGGTAACAGAACCATTCCTTGAACCATGATTCACACTCAGCATCTTCGTCCGCGATATCGCTACTAGATGGAGTTCAGTCTACCTTTTCCGCACCAAGTGGAAAGTACCAGGCAAATACAGACGCTCAGCACTAAATAAGCTAACTAAATAAACTCAAAACAGTCAAGTGGAACATGTTAATGACAGAGATATTAAAGACGCTTCATTTTCACACTTTTATGTTTGTATTTTAAGCAAAAGTATTTGGCGGTTTCAATAAGCCTTATTAAGGCTACGCGACCAAATGCACAAAACTGAAGTCGGTGGTTTCCGAATAACTGTTTTCATTACACTGCAGTTTTAAAATTAATACTACTTTCGTTACCTTTCAGTTTTGCATAAACGCGTACGGTGGGAATTCACATTTACAAGCCTGGGACAACACCCTCCTTGCAGCCATAGAGTTCGACGTACATCAAGTCATCAGGGAATCCAGGTACCAACGTATCTCTCACTACCAATGTTGTACCTTGCGGTGTGACATTTGAAGCTTTTGCTGGTACGTGTACGCAGAAAATGGGTTCTAATGGTCTGTTCACACTGCACGACACCGAGACCGACAACGATAATTATGGGTTCCACTGTAATATACACCGAGACCCTGCCACCGATGTCATTTGCTACTTTTAGCCATTTCATCGGTCTCGCTACAAATATCATTCTCGGTGTTGCTCAATGTGAACACACCATAAACCCGGACCGGCACGACACGCTGTGGGATGTATTTGATTGTCGCTTTGTCTTTCAGTTCGAGCTGCGGAAACTGGTGGTTTGTGGCTCATCTTACAGATCTGCTTCAGCACAGTGAAGTTCTGGAGTCACAGACGCTTTAGTAAGTTACCACAGCAAAATCTCTTTCACAGTCAATAAATTTTATCATCCGTAAAAAGGAGGTAACTGTAAAATGGTGTCACCGTAAATCAATAACACTGTACACTTGTGACACATTTTGTTTACACCGTTGCCAGACATTAGTTGAAAAGGTCATCAGATTTTAAGTTTTCATGTTGTTTTAGTTATGGTTCCAATCTGAGAGAGTTTCTGCTGTTAGAGTACGCCACCAGTTTGATGTCCCACCAGAGTCTCTGGCAGACCGGCGTCGATTACCTCGATCACTGTCCAGAGTTTGGCAGGTTCGTTCGCGGGGCTTTTCTCTCTAATGTTGTACTCCTGTGGTACTACTTTACCAGATGTTGCCACTTGATGCAATGCAATTCACACCAAAAGGCGATAGAAATGAAAATATACTTGAAAACATAGCAGACGCTCGTTATGAATGACCGTGTATTCACGCTAGATCCGAGACAAGGACAGGGATCCGGATCAAAATGGGTTGTATGAAATCGTGTGTAAGCTTTCACATTGAACCTAAACCAGGACAGGGGCTGATACCTATTGCTGCCTATTGTTCTGGTCCCGGTCCCTGTTCTATGTCGCTCCCGGTTCCGCTCAATGTGGAAAATTTCTTACGTTAGAATCAGTTACTTCTATTTTAAATGGGTTTCTAACGAAGTATTATTAGGATAAATTCACACCGAAAGAACATCGAGATCGAACTTTTTCCTGAACTTACCTGTCCCCAAATGATAAATGGCAAATTGCAGTGGGTTTTTCTGTTGCAGGGAATACATTCAAAACTACATCGAAAGAATTCCACTGGAAACTGAACAGAAGGCGCACAAAGTGATCAGGATCTGTGAACAGAGGGAGATGCATGACCAGGGTAACCAAATAATTTAATTGACACCGAAATCGTCATAAGCGGGATCCATTTTACCAAAAATATTTGGAACACTTAGCGTCCAGGTGTGCCTGTTCAATATTCCAAACAGATGGATTCAGCGCATTTCTAGAGTATAATGGCGCATTGACACTGTACGGAACCGGGACAAGGACAGGTAAAGGGAATGGGATAAGAATTAATGGGTTCTAAGATATTATACAGAAATTTTCACGCTGGTCTGAGACAGGGACAGGAACCAGGCCTATTGCTTCCTATTGTGCCAGTCCTGTTCCCTGTACCTGTCCCGGTCCTGTGCAGTGTGAATGAGCCATAAT
The DNA here is from genome assembly GCA_038406175.1 of Haplosyllis leylae. Classification (NCBI taxonomy): domain Eukaryota; kingdom Metazoa; phylum Annelida; class Polychaeta; order Phyllodocida; family Syllidae; genus Haplosyllis; species Haplosyllis leylae. Next base: position 9,083 of record JBCAUG010645786.1, on the reverse strand, counting down.
TCAGACCAGGCTACAAGAAGAAATTAAAGGATCGTGGACACAATTGTGGACGCGGACATCTCGATGAGAATAAGGCATTTCAGGTGTCTTTAACCTATTTAGTCCTGTTTTCAGTGAAGAGTATTTGTAAGATGATGGGAATGCAAGCTCTGCACAATGGCCGACTCGGGTCCGCATTGAGCTGGGGACTTCGATCCAAAGACGTCAGTTTTGTTACAGTTTTAGCAGAAAAGTAAGTCTTATTTTAGACAACCAGTCTTTATCAATCAAGCTTCGGTTACATTCACATTTGAAGCTTTGTTTATACTAAGCGTCAACTTCACAGATTTTCTTGGTTCAACACAGTAAGAACTGAAATACGATGAGAAGAACAAACCAACTTTCATAACAAATCGATCAATAGACACCCAGTTGAATAATCACTATTATGGACACAAATTTTCTGATTGTTTTATGTGCGTGATGCTCAAAAAGCCTATTCAGGAAGAAAAATCCAGAAACTAAACCATCTGAACCATCTTGTGAATAATTTCAGGTTTCTATTGGAATACACAGAGAGTGGAGACTTCAGCAACTTGGATCTGATCGACAATTTAGGTTCATCAATGCTGCTCAGCTCCAAACTGACATTCCTAGGTTGGTGCAGAAATGTTGCTCGTGGAAAGATTTTTCACAAATTAAAGATCTAGAATTCCGACGGATGCGGAAGACATAAAATTCTGCCCCTCCGCTATTGTCATGACTGTTCAATTAGTTATAATATTTATCAGATAAATGTTCCTTTTTTTTCAACAGGCAAATACCGAGAATTCCACAAGATGTACGAAGACGGAGACTTCAAGGCGGCGGCGTCGTTACTGTTGTCATTACTCACAGCGAGACTCGCGCCGAAGAAGTAAGTATAAGGATACATTCACACTGAGTGAACGAAAAAATTCTTTGATCACTTGCCACCACTTAGTGTGCATTTCACATATGATGTTAATATTTACCGTACTTCACCTTGAGATAATTTGAACGGAATTTTGTTGACAGGGCCTCTTCCATTTCAGATTTTGGCTCACATTGTTGACAGACGCCCTCCCATTGTTAGAAGCAGATGACGTCATATTTACCTCGCAGCAAACGTACGAGTTGTTACACTGTCTTGAAGAATTAAACAACGCCAAGAAAATGCAAATGGTGACAGGAACAGATAAAAAAGAGTCCGACAAAGACACAAAAATGATGGCGGACAAAAATTTGCAGGTTAGATTCAAGGCGAAACAAATGAGAATAGAATTAGGGATATGAACCGTGGCCACACATATGTTAAGTTGAACCGGTCCATTAGTAAACACAAATTTTTGATTTTCAGAGTGAAGAGGTGGAGAAGGAGAAGATAGATCTCTTGAAGTTGGCTCTGGCACGGAATTTAGCGCGGGCGATAGTGGCGGAAGGAAACACAGCTGTTTTCTAACAGTGCTACACAACCAAGAACATTACACCAGAAAGGGTCAAAATGCTATTTTGCAAAAACTGCCACTAAGTGTTCAGACTTATCACTCGTTCACACTGAGTGACAACGAACGCGAACTCGGAAGGCATATGAGCGTTCAGATTCAAAGGTGGACAGCATCCAACATTTGTCACTCTCGCTCAGTGTAACTGGGCGTTTTCAATTCAAGTATAGGATATTGTAAAGCCTATTGTAATATTATTATTAGATCTAAGTTTCATAACATGTACATATTTTGTGTATTGGATAATAAATTATGAAAAATTAATAACATAGTGTAGTGGTTTTTTAACTTTTTGGGCAGTCGCATCTACATTTTATAACACACTGTTGTGGATTTGGAACATCTAAGCAAAGGCAGTGATGGCTATGGTAGTTTTCAGACGCCGTATTCTGTCTGAGATAAGATGCAAACAATTTATCATTTGCAAGTCTGAAAGCTAAAAGGGGGTTGCGTCCCTTGCCTCCAGAGCAAACAGCTATTCAAATACGCCCTTACTCCTCACTGACATGGCCTCGCTAAGAGGCGTTTACACTGACAGAAGGCGACTGGCCTGATTGGGGTACCCCACCAAGGACCTGGGACCAGAGACTGGGGTACCGCCTGCTACAGGCCTGACCTGGTCACAGGCCTGACTGGGGTACACCCCCCTCCCAGAAAGGATCTGGGACTAGAGACTGGGGTACCCCACAGGAAACACACACACGCCTGTGAAAACATCACCTTCCTCATCCTTCGGATGCGAGCGGTAATGAACGCTCAACGTCGTGAAACATTCAGGGTTTTTTCGCCCGAATTCGAAGGTTGCGGAAAGGCAATGTTTTCTTTCCGTCCATTCACCGGCGGGGGGGGGGGGGGCTCCAAACGTCCAAAATGGGAGTATCAGTGACCCCAGTGCTGCATGCTGATCCCAGATGAGGGACTGTAATTCTTCCCGCCAACCTATATGGAAACCCCTTTCAAAATTCAATGTAGCCAGTAAGAGCAGCCATTAAGACCCAGTAATATCCTTTTCACATTAGTCATCTCTCATTCTGTATCCAATTAGTTTTCATGATACTGTGCGAATGTGTTCACATTACACCAAATCTAATTTAGACTTACTAATTGACATCCACTGTAACATTCTTGCAATCGGCCAGAGTGACAAAAACATCACTTCAAGTAGATTTGTTTACTTTGAAAAAAATTAGTAATTCAATCTTGGTAGGATAAAATTATGTTGCACGCAGATTGGTAAAACACTCTTCCTTCATTCTGCAGGTGAAAAAAGTGGCCGAGATCATAAGCGATACTTGCCGTAGTAGTGGAGGTTGTGAACAATTTACAGTTCAGGAGTCACGGCATTTTCTGCAGAATGGACGGTGACAAGAAGAAAGACGAGATCATCAAGTCGATCGGGAAGGTTCTGCAGGACGCCAAGCGGCCGATGAAGGAACGCTACCGGGCGCTGTTCACTCTGAAGAACCTCGGGGGACGCGCCGCCATTGATGAGATCAGTAAATGTTTCGGGGACGAGTCGGCGCTATTGAAACACGAGTGTGCGTACTGCCTGGGTCAGATGACGGACACTTACTCTATCCCGGCGCTGACCAAAGTGCTGAAAGACACGAAACAAGAGGTGATGGTTAGACATGAGGCAGGTCAGTGTCTTTCCCAAAGTATGTTTACACTGCCCGACACCAAGACCGATACCGAGATAGATACAATATGAGTTTTAGATGAGTAGGATTGTGTGGACGTGTTCACGGCACAGAGATAGATGACAACACAGATTGCCATTGGTTCTGTGTATTTGTTCTCGGTGTCTGTCTCGGTATCGGTCTCTGGCAGTGTGAATGGACCATTTGCCTGTACCTATTCTTTGGCATTAGATCCGTCCCAGTCCAGATGCAGGTAGAGCTTACGCTCTGTGTGATGAAACCGTAACCATGTCAAACTTTTACCGAATAATTACAGAAATAGGTTTGTTACAATCCGTACTCGTTACACTGAACTTTTTAACATTGACTTGAGTGACAGGAAGTCCCCCACACGAAAAGCATTTACTTGTTAACCCAGTGTGGTACCACAAATTAAAACCCTAATATTAGGTCCTGTATACACTAAGCATCAGCGTCAACGTGGAGTCAATGCTGTGATGATGCTAGCAATATTGCTTTCATTAAGAACAATAAACACTAATAGTCACTCTAGAATGGGGTTGGAACCCATATTATGGAGTAACTCTATTGTTTTCAATGAGAGCTGTATCACAAACGCCATCGCAGGGTTGACCCTGGGTTGACACTGACGCTTGGTGTAAACGGGCCCTAACGGTCACTCCATTAGACATCTGTTTCTAGTTGATATTTGGTTTTTGTTTAGGTGAAGCACTTGGCGCTATTGGATCCAAAGATGCATTAAATCTATTGGAGGAATATACGAAGGATCCCTCGACAGAGGTAAGAATTGTCGTTTGTCTCTGGAAAGAATTTTTGGTGAACAGAAACAGGGAAATTGGTTCTGATCTTCCGCAGTAAGAGAGTTGAAGTCCGGAGCTTGATTTTTTTTTGTGGTCCCTCAACAAACATACTGATCTCTCCATATTTCCTTAAACACTACAGGGATGTATTAACCCATTTTTAAACGATAAGAAAAGTGGCAACTTCAGTGGTACGTGTAAGTAGACCCATAATTGACGTGGATTTCTCTGTTTCTGCGTAATTCAGGTCGCAGAGACCTGTCAACTGGCAGTACAGAGAATTAAGTGGGTGAACAGTTTGGAAGAGTCCCGGAAGAAGCTGTCAGCCAATCCGTACATGTCGGTAGATCCAGCGCCCCCTAGTGAGGCGAAGGACACGGACAAACTAAAGAGTGAACTACTCGACGAAGAACTGTCGTTATTCCAACGCTACAGAGCCATGTTCTCTCTGAGGAACAGAGGCGATGAAAAATCGGTTCTGGCACTTGCGGAAGGTAAAGAGCCAATTTAAAAAATTGGAGGATATAATTCCTTTTTGTGAGGTCAGTGGTACCAGTTTCAAAACCAGGGTGGATCCCTGGGCTGCATGCTCTCTTGCCTGCATGCAATAGATTCCTGAGAGTATCTCTAGCGTGGCGTATCCTGACTCCATGGCAGCTAACATTGCAGCCTAGCCTTATTGATCCACCTATATTTTTTAAGCATTGGTGGGACTTGAACCCAGGTCAACGTGTGAAGCACAATGTGCTGCGTACAGATACTTTAACCCTCTGAGCCACTGATAGTAAACTTCCGTAAATACGATTTGTCAAAGTAAATTTTGTTCCTTGTGGTTCCTGTCTTAATTTGTGCGCCTGTTGGTTGATTCGTAGGACTCAAGTGTCGCAGCTCTTTATTCCGCCATGAGATCGCGTTCGTTCTGGGCCAACTACAGCATCCGGCAGCCACCACCGCATTGTCAGAAAACTTACGGGTAAGATTTCTTGAATTTTCTTCTTTGATCTTACAATATTCCATGCAGACATAGCATTGATTGCCAAAACAACACGATGAGAGAACTTGTAAACGTAATAAAATTGGATCAAAGTTGTAACGAAAAGATTTGTTGCACAAAAATCGTTTACTCCAACGTCAGGAACTTTGATTGCAATGAGCACTCAGTCATCTTTGTGTGAAGGTTACAAGCGGGGATATATATTACAAGCAAGTATAATGGTTCATTTACACTGCCCGACATCGAGACCGATACTGATAAAATGAGTACAGACCCCAACGAAATTTTGCATCGGTCTCTATCTCTGAGCAGTATGAACACCTCCACACAAGCCGTTTTTTGTTCGTCTCTGTCTCCGTCTCGGTATCTGACAGTGTGTACACACCATAAATACTTCGGAACTAAAACCCCCCAAAAAGACTGCTCTGTTGATGTCTTAAATTGTGCTACAATTTCACCCACAGAACAAATCTGAAAACTGCATGGTGAGACACGAATGTGCAGAGGCTCTCGGAGCCATAGCAACTGAGGAGTGTATGAAGATACTGGATGAGTACAAATCGGACCCGGAGACGGTCGTCAAGGAGAGTTGTGAGGTGGCGCTGGACATGGGTGAATACGAAAAGAGCGGGGAATTTCAGTACGCGGACGCTTATTTAAAAGTACAGCAGGTTCAAAGCCCTTGATAGTCAATTTAATATTTTAGGCCTAATTTGAAGTGCAGGATGTAGCAATGATGTACAGTCTATGTGAGTTATTCTTGCGAAATTATGTTCAGCTTTATACGTCAAGATTACATGCTAAATCAATGGCGGATCCGGGATATCCTAGAAGGGGCACCCTCACTTAAAGTGGCGATCATGGTTTGTGATTGGTGAAAGAAATGGAACAGCTATATTCTAATTTAATTGTTTTTGCAGAAATAAGGTAGAATAATATTCTAGAAGCATAAAAGAGCTTCCAGTATTGTATTATTATATATCCCAGAAAAAACTTTGTAACCGTGTACAATACTCCACATTTTTTCAAGCAGAAACGGGGGTGGATTTTCTCATGGAACACTTTTGCTCAGTTTAATCAAAGTTTAAATATGAGTCTGAAACGAATTATCCAAACGAAAGAAAAATTGATAGACATTCCATTAATTGTTCACGACTCCCTAAGCCAGTTTAATTTTTGGCTCATTTAGTGTGTGACCCAAACCAGCCAAAATAATCATGATTTATTTGTTGTGCAGCTCTCTTGTTGCAGTTTTAAAGATGGAGACTTAAAAAAAAATTGGAGAAAGGTCATTCTATGTCAGATTCTATGACATAACAGTCAAATGAGCTCACGTCTATTTTATGTCTTATTGGTGCTTGCAAGAGTGCGACATTATGACAGACATTGTTTTCAGTTAAAATTTACAATAAAAGTGCCATGGATGTCTTCACTTTTTTCATGAGATACATGTTATTTCGCAGCAGCATTTTACAATTGTTATCGTCGTCGATTCGTTTTCACAGACGAATGTTAGAGGCTGAAATTTTGATTTGCGCTTGAATTTAGTCAATGCTTTGTTGCGTAAAGGACGGTTCACCTTGAGCGGAGGCAAACATTTTCTTTGATCTTTGCTACTACTCTATTAGAATAGCTGATTTAATGTTCTAACTACTTATCTTAAACCGACATTACTTTAGTCTTCGCTGAATGTGAATATGCCTTAAGCGCTTGTTCAGACATAATTTTTTGATTTTGCATTCAGAGTAATGTTAATGTCCACGAATTTTGGACTTGACACGATACCCTGGGTTCTTGTTCACGGTATCACTGCCACCAGAGCAGTTACAAACGTTAAGTGTTAATGAGCCCTAACGACTTTACACATCCTTGTATTATATTATAAAAGACGATAATCGCATGGCGAATGATTGGTTTAACAAATAATCAGCTATGAAATTATAGAGCTTATAATGTGAGTAATGAACTCATGAAGAAGTTATCGCAAAATCTTACGACACGAACCAAGGAATTCTTCAGAGCCACAAATGGGGGAATGTAAAACAGGTTTCAAAATTAGGGCACTGTTGTGTTAAAAAGGGTTCCTTACCAAGACTTCCTTAAGAGATGACAAACTAGTAGTATTTCCTTTAACAGGAATTGATAGTTTTATTATCCTTCTAGATTACAGCAAGATACCTACTTGGTCATCATGGATCAAGGTGGTAACCAGTCTGTGGCGCGGTCAGTCAGTAGCAGCTCTCTCAGTGTCTAGGGGAATTTTAGGGGCCTTATATAGCAAGCAGATGGGCTATGGCCAAGAATAGTAACGTGTTACTATAAATAGAGTTTGTACTGAATGACCTGGGACAGGACTAGTTGATCTCCTTATTAGGGAGGGCCTTGGTCCGTGATGTCACATAATGTATTCATTTGACAGTCAGGAGTCAAGGAGTACAGTAGTACGGTTTACAATATAACAATATAACTTGGACTCCTCTGAATAGACGAAAGGTGCCAGAATTATTTAATACATTACTAAATTGTTGTGAAAATGTAATGTAACCGTGTAGCCATGGCCAATCTTTTGCGACTTTGGGGAAGTCGATACTTTCATAACAGCATCCTTAAAGCATTTATTGGTAATTATTTAAAACAGAGGACAGCACTCAAGAAAAATAAGCTAATAAGTTGAACATATATTGTTTTTTTTTTAAAAAAAGATTATATTTTCCTTTTTATTGCCACAGTCTGATATATTTTTATCCGAGAGTTAATGATATTTTGCAACTTTTCTTGTGCAGCACACAAATATGAAACTACCAACGCCCAGCTTTACATTAAGTCACGTGACAGTAGGTGGACCCTAAAATTGAAGTTGACTAATTTCTGGTAAGTTTCCTTATTTATTTTGCTAATTCAGTTTTTCACAAAGTCTGAAATACCCCATTTTCATTCTTTAATCTATTAGCTTTACCGTTAAAAGGATGTTGGTGACAGTAACTGTAGTTTTGGTGGTATAATGAACGGAATATTTATGTGTGTCTTAAAATTGCAACCATAGTCTAGATCTATTGTTTTGGGGAAAAGCCACTTACATCCTTTTTTTGGGAGTCTTGGTGGCAGGCTATATCTATTGATGTTTATCTAAATCTGGTGAGCTATTTTCAATATACCATGCTTGAGCCAGATGTCAAACTTGAACGTTTTGAGCATGAAACATTGAAGTCACTGTCATGACATGTCAAAGGCTCAACATGAAACTATTGTGACTTACCAGACCGGAAACCCCAAGAATTTCTAAATTTATAACTTCCTCCACTACCAAATCCCGACAATTAAAATTTTCTTCACGTTTTCCTGTGACCTTGGGAGGCTATGGTCTGAAATAACTTGGGCCTCCTCCTCGATGGTTCCTTGACATAATTGTCATTTTCTGTTATGTAACAGATTCTTCTGGATGGCCCAGTCGGTGAATTGCAAATGACTATGCCGGGTAAGTGTCATGATGTATTTGCATATGTATATTTAGATTGCATGTTATCGCAAAATGTTGTAATAGAGTGAAAAGTAATCGATATTAAGGTTGGAATGGGGGTAACAGTGTTTTAGTCACTGCAGTTGTTACTATTTAGTAGTACATACATGTTCAAGAATCTCCTCTCTTTTCGTTCAGGCAAAGACGAACAAGAAATTTTGAGGAAAGCCGCTAGGGATCGGGCAGACATAGTTGCAAAGTATGATCTGGTAAGTGGATAAAATACAATATTGAGATTTCATGTGGAGAAGCTCAGGGTTAGAAGGAAAAGTGTACACATTCAAAAGTCTATCCAGTTTTTTAAAAAAAACAGCCAAACAAGTGTCTTCAAAATAATGAAACCCGGAAATAATTAAGAATCACATTTTTTTTATACGCGCGGGTACAGTTTCAGATTGAAATCCTTGCCACAGAAAAACAGTTTTACATTTAAGGAAATAACATATGTTCTATTTACGAATCATTCATTCAGATAAATAGATAGTTGGTGATTTTTGTATCTGTATCCTGCCGGGTGATTTCTTTATTTAACGCTTTTTAGTCGCGCCGCCTCTAGAGCGGAGCGACTTATCTGGTCACTACGGCGTCTGTCTGGATGTATGTATGTAT
>JBCAUG010645675.1:0-13956 GCA_038406175.1 Haplosyllis leylae | reverse complement strand
AACTTCGATTTAAATCTTCGAATTACAAGTACTTCGAATTAAATAATATGCAAATGGCTTCGATTTAGTGGAACTTCCAATTAACCGTGTTCGAATTAACAGTATTTTTTAACATTGAAAAGATAGGGGCTGTGTTCAAGACTTGGTGGAAACTTCGAATCAAGTGGAACTTCGAATTAACCGTGTTCGATTTAGCCGTGCCTGACCTGTATATGTAATAATTCAAAGAGAAACTATCGCCAAGGAGCACTTAGGCATCTCCCCCCCCTCCAGTGACAGATCCAGAACCTTGAAGATCATGACAAGAATCACCAGGAGCAGCCTTGGACTTTATCATTATTCCTATCTTACAGTGAAAAAGCCATCTCTATCTCCATCCAACCACCCCATCCGTTGGGCCCCCTTCCCGGTCCAAAATTTATTCATTTCCATGCGGTTTTCAGGGAAAATATGAGGTTGGCGCCCCCTCTGGGAAATTCTGGATCCGCCACTGCCATTCCCATCAGCATTACAATGTGGACTAAGATTTAAGGTCTTGATACACATTTCCACAGGAAGTCATTGGTTCATGCCCTGTCCTGAATGCAGTAAAATGGAGTCAGGCTCATGTCGTCCACTTGTAGTTTTGTTTCGAGTAAGCTCATAATATAAATGTTTCTGTTTTAACAGGAAGTAAGATTTCACTTACCAGCGAGTCGCTCCGCAAGGGTCAGTGTTGACGGGTTGAATCCCGGCGGCATCTGCGGCAGTGTGGTTCCGAGGAGTGAGGGGTGCGGGAGCTGGCCCTGAGCTCCGCCGGGGAAACCCGCAGGGAACCCGCCGAACATCGCGGCCCCCGAGCCGGGAGAGCTGTGCGCCGGCGGAGGGATGCTGAACCCACTGTAGTGCTGCATCGTGAAGTCAACAACTTTTGATTGTACTTTCTCTCGTAAACGTCTTCCTGAAATTCCTTCCTCCAGAAGAGGCAAATTGTGCCAATGTCTTAAATTACTGCTCGTGTATTCTTTCAGAGGAAGTTTCAAGTTGTTTGCCAGTGAAGCTAACTAAGTCACTTCTTCGAAGTGTTCACATGTGTTGTAATGGTGTTCCCATGTGTCACCACGAATCAACCATCAATGTCCAGAAACCTAAAGTCCAGGCTTCACAAAAGCAGTATTCCTCAATTGAATTGTTTCCAAAGTCTCCGAGATCTACAATGAAGTAATTCCAGTGTTAAACTTTTATTCTTTTAAATTCAACTGAGTTCTAGTGATCACAGGTAACTGTCGTCTACCACCCCAGTACTCTTCTTCGCGTCCTGTCCTTGTGGACATCAAAACCCAAGTGACAGAACAGTGAGAGTGACAGGTCACGTTTTTGCTTTAAATGCGCAGCGCGTATTGACATCCACATAATAATGAGGAGCGCATCTCATTTGATAGGAGACTGTGATTGGTTGATATTCTTTCAGTCTGGGATAATCACTGGTGTAAGTTTGACGCCCACTTGACACCAGTCATTTCAAGACTGTGCCTTTTAATCAGGGAATTTGACGCTTTTGTCATTTTAGTTTGATTTTCACGCAATTTTGATGATTCAAAATTTAAAAAGAAAAACCATTCCAATATTTAAAAAAATTTCATTGTTAATTTTGGGTGTAAATTCTTACAAATAGGGAACAGCCCGTCTCAATTTTGGATTGGTGTCCAAATTTGTAGCACAGTGAAGCGACAGTTTCATTTCATTGACGACCCTTTCCTTCCTTTGTACTAGCTTTATACTTGAAATTCGAGTTTTTTTTTCAAATTATAGTCTTATCAATTTAACCAATAACTGAGTTTCTAAACGAGGGTAGTCAACTGCTCTAACCACTGCACTATGTTTTCTGTACTTGTATGAGGCTTTAAATTCTTATTCATGAGTGAGTCAGTCCAATTTGCCCAATTCATCAATACCTTCATTTTGTCAAAACTAGTCTGTTGTGTTTTTTGTGGATGAACTTCATGCAGCTGATTGGCATGGCCAATGACAGAAATTGCTATTGGGGATTTTTCCTCAGCAACACAGATTACACAAAATAACCTAGTTAACAATGGAAAATAAAATTTCAGGTTCCTTTTTATTAGCATTAACCACAGACAAACATCCAGCAGTGCTAAGCTTGAAAACAAACAGTGTCAAGTAATTTTTAAAATTTGAATCTCATTACATTTTAATTTTAAATGTAAATTACTGAAGTCCAGTTTTTGTTGTTTTTTGGGGGGAGGGCGGGATTTTCTGAGTAATAAGAATTTTCAAAGATTTTCTGTCATCGAAGTTTAAGAGATCATGTTCCATTCAAACGAGGCCAATGTTAAAACGTCACAACGTTAAAAACGTTAAAAGTTTTCTATCATCACGTTTAAATTTCCATTAATACAACATTAAAAACTTTGGTGTAACCGTTTCTCTGGAAGTAAGAACTTCTACCTAACATCTCATCGGGTTTACTGAGTCTGGCGTAAGACTCCACAAGTATGAGGAATGGCTCAGTTATGCTTTGTATTACGTACCACAAGATTTGGGTAAATATTAGGGGATTCTGCTTTGGTCTTTTATCTTTTACTCGGTCTTATAATGTAAGTAATGATCAAAAACCGTTCAGCACTTGATGCTAGTTTGATAAAGTTTAATTTTACAGTTTTTGTAAACAACAATTATCCAGTAATTATTTCCTGATTGGTTTTGGAATTCGGGTACTTCATTCTTCAAAAGTGTTAAATCTTAGTTTACCTGTCTGTGTGCTCGTGGTTTATGTTCAATGTTCCTCGGACAGATCTAAGGAGGGCTCAACCATTTTATGGTTACCTTACACATAATCTTTAAGGTATGCCCACACCGAGCGAAAGCGAAAATGAAAATCGCTTTCACTTACGCTCCGATCGGTCCACAAACGATCAAGAAAGCGACGTCATTTTCACTTTTGCTCAGTCTGAATAGACTCTTAGAAGGTACAAGTCGATTCTCGATGGCGCACTGACTCTGATCCATCGCAGCTCCATCAGTCTTCACGTAAGACTGGAAATGAGTCGCAGAGCTCGTTCACAATAGATGACAACGAAACCCACGTTGATGTCCTGTGTCTACGAAAGGGTCAGGAACTATTTACCATTTACGCTGACGCTGACACCAATAAGAACGTTTGTTCGATCGACAACATCAATACAAGAAAGTCCTCCTGCGTGAACGTCAGAGGCATACTGCCTATGCTGTACATCTGTCCTGGTTGTGTGCAGTGCTGGAGGGGGGAAAGGCAAGATGTACCCCTATCCTGGCCAGGGGAGGGAAAGGAGTATCCCTACCCTGTTCGGGGTACATAGGTGTCATCCAAGTGTACCCCTCCCCCTTCTTACTGAAAGGGACCTGGGACCAGAGACTGGGGTACCCCCTGAGAGGACCTGAGACCAGAGACTGAGGCACCCCTGGAAAGGACCTGGGACAAGAGATTGGGGTACCCCACAGAAAGGACCTGGGACCAGAGACTGGGGTACCCTGAAAAGAGACCTGGGACCAAAGACTGGGCTTCCACCCCCCTCCTTTTTGATGAACTGACAAAGTTAAAACATTACCATCTCCATCCTTCGGGATGCGGGCGATCCCGAGTTCGGGTCCGAACAATGAAAAATATGTGGATCAAAAATACTCAGCTGAAATGGTGGCTGTCAAGAGGAATCCATTGAATGCCGGTGACAAAGCATACAAATGGCGTATCCATTCTGGCTTTGACACACCCCAGGACAGACATCAGAAGTGCAAAACAGGGGTAAGAGTGGTATACAAAAAGACTCCAATTTTTTTAAACAGAGAAAGAAATATACTCTTTATAATCAACATGAACGGGCCAATTGGCGCTATTTACACATACAGTACATGTTGTTTTAAGTAATACGTTCAACGTTAACATAGCGATGTAAAATGCTGCAAAAATGCATTTGTTAATTCTAAAAATGCGTCCAGTTGATTGTCTTTGCCCCATAATTGGACTCAGAATCGCAGTTCTGTATTCTTTCTGCTGGGTCTACACACACACTACCAGTACTTCACACCTGGACAACTACCACTAGATCTACACACATACTACCAGTACTTTACACCTGGATAACCACCACTGGATCTACACAAATACTATCAGTACTTCACACCTGGACAACTACCACTGGATCTACACACATACTACCAGTACTTTACACCTGGACAGCCACCACTGGATCTACACATATACTATCAGTACTTCACACCTGGACAACTACTACTGGATCTAAACACATACAACCAGTACTTTATACCTGGACAGCCACTGCTGGATCTACACACATACTATCAGTACTTCACACCTGGACAACCACCACTGGATCTACACACATACTACCAGTACTTCACACCTGAACAACTACCACTGGATCTACATACATACTACCAGTACTTCACACCTGAACAACCACCACTGGATCTACACACACACTACCAGAACTTCACACCTGGACAACCACCACTAGATCTACACACACACTACCAGAACTTCACACCTGGACAACCACCACTGGATCTACACACATACTACCAGAACTTCACACCTGGACGACCACCACTGGATCTACACCCATACTACCAGTATTTCACTCAGGCACTGGACATCCATCACTAGATCTACATACATACTACCAGTACTTCACACCTGAGAGATTATCTCACCTGAGTTCACCTGAGGTGTGAGAGGTGCACTCACATTTCTCTTCTACCAACACCTTTTCTGTCTCCTAATCCGCGGATTAAGCTCTCCAAACACGGGACCCTCGACTGTTTATTTGCCTCTCAGATTGCGCTTTGAAAGGAACGTCATTGTGTTTACCGACCTAGCCATCTTCTTCTTTATTTGGAATTTTCTTTTCAAAAGATGGACACCACGTCAATAATGTGCTAAAAACTGCGAAAATAAAAAAATCGCAGTGAAGAATTGAACTAATTGAAGGAAATTAGAAACAAGGAGATTTTCCATGCGATTTCATGAAAAAAAATAATTTATTAAAAGTCAAGGAGTGGAAATTTTCACTTTGGCGACTCGTTGGGGAAATTGTGCTTTTGTAAGAACTGTTTCCTAGTTGAGGTAAATAGATCTGGCATTGTTAGTGATGAAGAATGAAACCCCCACCCTACTTCAGAACAGCATCCGGAATGCATTTTGCTGAATTTGTAAAGTGAATTTGAATGCAAGACCAACATTCAGTCACAAGTTATTCTCGTGAGAACACCAAACCGAATTACCAGCGATGCAAGACATCTTTGTGACAAACCAAACCAGCCCTTACTACCACATTATTATTAATTTAATGCAGAAAGATCGGAACAGCCAAGAAGATGACAATCTTTTTTCCATGAACAGTGTGCGATATCTTTACTAACGTAACTGTTTTTACAAAGGCTCTTTAGGTTAACTCTATTTTTCCTAACTGTAGTGTCCGTTCATCCACCACTGTAAGCCTTGCATGGATTTTGTTGAGTGTACTGAATTCCTACCACAACCAAAACCCCACATAGATCGGCCCTCAGCCACTAATAACCTTTTTACCAGCCCTATACTGAAATTCACTTAATGCTTCCACATTTGATACTCTCTGAATTGTCAAACTTACTATTATTTTTGTTCCCCTGCAAAAATATTAAACTCAAAATTACTGGTCATAGGGAACCCAAAAATGCTTTTCACCTCTGAAAAAGGTGGCCAAATAAGGTAGACCTACGCCAGCGCAGATTCTTCTCGCTCCCCTCTCCTCTCCTTCTAGGAAGATCTATCAATTCTTACCAGCTCCCCCCTCCTACACCCTGTAGGAAGATCTATCAATTCTGACCAGCTCCCCTCTCCTACACCTTGTAGGAAGATCTATCAATTCTAACCAGCTCCCCTCTCCTACACCCTGTAGGAAGATCTATCAATTCTTACCAGCTCCCCTCTCCTACACCCTGTAGGAAGATCTATCAATTCTTACCAGCTCCCCCCTCCTACACCCTGTAGGAAGATCTATCAATTCTGACCAGTTCGTAATTAGTTTCCTAGGGGTTGTCAATGAGAAAAAAAATTTTAGTTGTCATTTGGACACAAAATTCTGAATGAACAGATAACCATTATAAATATATTTACGAACCAGTCAGAATAGATAGATCTCCATACAGGGTGTCCTACCCCGTTTGGAGTTTCTGGATCCGCTGCTGACTGATCGTCGTGACGGGATGATCCTCTTGTTTATCCCGCGGATTGTCTGTATTTTAACCCTCAGGTTTTCTATTCACTACCGTCCTCACATGCCGCTACTCTACGCTTCTTTTTACGGGTTTGTGTGCTCCGAGGCCCTACCGAGGGATTTCAGGTAGAGCCCCGATTAAAGTTGGTTAAAACGTCAAATATTGGCAGTTAAACATTTGGTGTGTGTGTCGTTTGGACTTGGGACGGTTGCTGGTATCTTTACAGGTGTCTTTAAGTAAAAGAAGAAGAGAGAGGGGTGCTGATCTTTAAAGTTTCCTTTGTGCTCGATTCGTCTGATCTCACGTAGCTCTTTGTGGAAGGTCCGTCGTCATGAATAAAGCGCCAAGTAGTGGTGTCAAAACACTAGTTGTCTGGTTCGAGTTCTGATTCCCCACAAACAAATTAGGTCCACATAATGCCTTTAAACTGGTTCTAGCAGCGTGTCATCTTGATGAACAGACGACAGAACGACATTCACAACATTCTAGTTTATTTATTTTGAATTTCAAATTATAACGAGAAATGTTGTTAATTTTACTCAGCCAATTAGCCCCTGAGTAACATTAAGTCTATTTATCAAAGTGACATGCTCTGTCTAGTGAAGTTCTGACGTTTGACACCCCTAAGATTGTCTCTGTCTAGTAAAGTTCTGACGTTTGACACCCCTGTGATTGTCTCTGTCTAGTGAAGTTCTGACATTTGACACCCCTGTGATTGTCTCTATCTAGTGAAGTTCTGACGTTTGACACCCCTAAGATTGTCTCTGTGTAGTGAAGTTCTGACATTTGACACCCCTAAGATTGTTTCTGTGTAGTAAAGTTCTGACATTTGACACCCCTAAGATTGTTTCTGTGTAGTAAAGTTCTGACGTTTGACACCCCTAAGATTGTCTCTGTCTAGTGAAATTCTGACGTTTGACACCCCTGTGATTGTCTCTGTCTAGTGAAGTTCTGACATTTGACACCCCTAAGATTGTTTCTGTGTTGTAAAGTTCTGACATTTGACACCCCTAAGATTGTTTCTCTGTCTAGTGAAGTTCTGACGTTTGACACCCCTGTGATTGTCTCTGTCTAGTGAAGTTCTGATGTTTGACACCCCTAAGATTCTTTCTGTGTAGTAAAGTTCTGACATTTGACACCCTTAAGATTGTCTCTCTCCAGTGAAGTTCTGAAGTTTGACACCCCTAAGATTGTCTCTGTCTAGTGAAGTTCTGATGTTTGACACCCGTAAGATTGTCTTTGTCTAGTGAAGTTCTGACGTTTGACACCCCTAAAACATGGTCACTGTCTAGTGACGTTCTGACGCTTGACACCCCTAAGATTGTCTCTGTCAAGTGAAGTTCTGAAATGTGTCGAGTACAGAGAACCGTACTTCTAACAACCGGCACGACCTGCAAACATGCAGAAAGCCCTTTGCCTCCGAATTAAGCACCAAACCATGCCCAAAAGGAGATGATGACAAAATAATAAAAACTCGAGTTGAGAAAAGAAAGGGGGCAGAAAGAGAAGCATGTGTTGCAACTTTGTCTCTTTTTATCTCAGAAGCCGTGGACAAATTAGCTCTGCTAATTTCTTTCATTCAAAGACGCACATTTTCTCCTCAATTTGCACACCGCACTGACAAAAAAGGATCAAGTGTTCGGTAACTTGACATGAAAAACATTGTTTAAATAATATGTTATACGCTAATGAGATACTGGGATACCATTGAAAGTGCTTGAAAGACAAGCAACCAGCACTGGGTGGCCTCCATTCTCTTTCTTGGTGTTTTTGCTTGGAACCTTTGTGGTGCCAAAATTTAGAAGTGTCGCACACACTACAGGAACTCATGTTGAGTTATGATTTTTTTTTTGCAGAACTGGAAACATTCAACATTTTTTTAACATTTGACCAGCTGACCAATTCACATAGAAATTGACCATTTCTGTCTGGAAATTGTGTATAATTAGCCTTTCAGTTTTTCTTGTGTAATTTAACTTTGGTCAGATATGACATTTTGGATAAAACTACAACATCTCTTCACGATAGCACAGTAAGGAATGATCACATCAATAGATAAGGCCAAATTGTTATATTATACGTTTTCAAATTTTAAATCTAACCTGTTATAATTTGTCGCTCACTGTCACTCACTGTCACTGTCTAGTTAAACAAAAGGAAGAACAAAATATTACAAAGAATGTCCTCCTGCATGAAAACACAAGAGGCATACTGCCCATGCTGTATTCTGTCCATGGCATATCATGCTGAGGGTGGGATGGGTACCTGTCCTGGACCCTTACTGGGGGTGGGTACCCTGTCCTCGTTCTGGCTGGGGAAAGGGTGGGGGGCTACCCCTGTAATGGTCCTGGTTTGGGGGGGAAGGGTACTCCGGTCATAAGACTTGACTGGGGTTCCCCTCCCCTCGAAAAGACCTGGGACCAAAGACCAGGGATACCCCTCCCCAGGAAAGGACCTGGGACCCGATACCAAGGACCAGTGATCTTGGATACCCCTCGCCCCTCTCCCTGTGGACAGACACACACCTGTGAAAACAGTACCTCCCCTATCCTTCGGATGCGGGCGGTAAAAATTGTTTCAAATAAATTTCAAAGCACCACAGAATCAGATTGAAACTAAAGCACTTACTTTTCTCCGCGAGAGTCAATAAACTGTCCTCTCTGTATCATCCGAACAGATAGGCAGGGAGTATACCAGAATCCCAGGTAAGGTATGGCACTACTAAGCAGTACGCACTAGTGGATGGCCTTTTTATAAACCCAGAATTTTAATGTTAAAACATATTGCGTGGGAGTTTAGTGAGAATAAACAAATTCAAATTCTATTTTTACTTGTGTTGTTAATTTTGTTAACACTCCCAAAAAATGGAAACGATGCATAATTAATGATTTAGTCAGAATTACAGATATTTATAGTGTCGGGTTACGAGATTATTCAATCTTAGTTGATAAAATCTGTCTCGTTCTACCTGATGTACATTGCTAATCGGTTCGGAATCGATTAATCGATTGAGTCAACGTTGTCATAACACTTGTTTAATTTGAACGGTAAGCAGAGGCTTTGTGCGAACAGAAAATACAAACATTAAATTACAACTGTTGTTTGCTTCTCAAAATAAATTCTGCGAAAAAAATTGCGCAAAGTGTTAATGACTGTTTAATGAAAGAATAGGCTTCTCCCAAACTCGAACATAGAAAATGTGTTTTCGCTGCAAAAGGGGAATCTCAGGGGTCTATTCAGACTGAACGAGAGCGACGTCGCATTGAAAGGAATTCATTGATTTGTACAGGTGTATTCACACCAAGCGAAAAAGAAAGCAACATCGCTTTCTTGGTCATTTATGGACTGATCGGAGCTAAAGTCGCTTTCACTTTCGCTTTCGCTCGGTGTGAATACAGATTTAGGCTGTGTTCACACCGGAAGAAAACCGTCAACGTTCATGCTTTGGATTGGTCCAGAACCCAAGTTAGTTTTTGATGCTAGTGCTGATGCTCACACCGACACTTGGTGTGAACGGTGCAATTCAAATCAGTGTATTCCTCTCAAGTGCCACTGCTTATGTTAACACCGACTCTTGGTGTGTTTAGACTTTAAGCTTTTCATTTTACTCACCTGCAATATCTTGAAACGTCAAAAAAGAAGAGAAATACAACAAAACAAAAATGTTGTGGAAAGTCAACAAAAATGAACGAAACAATAATAATAGACGTCCATTGAAATCCTGAATTTTTTAGCGACAATGCCAGCATTAAAAGTAAATGTATTGTAATTGATGACACTCAGAAAGCACGAATTTCTGGGATAGGTCTAAACGCGTTTTGTAAAGCAAAATAATTCCACGAAGTGACGAAACGTTATCTTTGACACACCTGTGGTTTGAGATCATCAACAGGTGCGCCGTAAGTTTACCTTCGCGTTTTTACAAGGATTTTCAACGTTTCACAGAATTTACTTTTGCTGTTGTTTATCTCATCATTACCCGTCTAATGTTTCATGTTCAGTCAAACACAGCCTGTGTGCAAATTTATATCTTTTCCGTTTTTGTTCATTACCAGAAATGTTCAGAAGTTTAGTTAGACATTTTAATATCTATTTACAAAAATCAAAAACAAGTGTGTGGGACAACGACACCTATTTGATAATTGCCGGTATTTATTTGCGATAATTACTGGTAATGATAACTCAGGGTAAAATTTCCGTTCGTTCTTGAGAAGCTAAAATCAAGACTGATTCATCACAGTGATCACTATGTCGTGAATATGAATAGAGCTTATGTGATAAATTGTCGGAACAAATTTATACTGTAGATCTAGAATTTTCTCTAAATGGCTTTCACTCTATTTGGCGAATTCAATGAATCAAAATTGGTCTGGTTACCAAAGGTGGTAACAAGATGACTAGTGATAGTAATACTAAGAGCATTTCCATTATTGCTTCTGGTTTGATGTTTATTACCACTCACCACATTGAACAGATACCAAACCAGAAACAGTAGAGATTTCTTTTTTTTACCACTGCATGGAGGGATATAACTGTGATATATCCACTGTCTCTGGTAACCATACTACTTTTGGATTTAGTCAAGATTCATTGAATTCAATGATTTCAGAGAAAACTCTTTCATGGATAAGTGTGGCCAATTGACACACCTTTTGTGGACTCCAGGTGACGTCTGTGTCTGTCTGCAATATGCTGTCTTGCAAACCGAATATTCTTTACCATTAAAAGTTCAATTGCCTATTACTGGTGAAAAATTGGTCCATGTAAAGGAGAGAATTTAGAATACAATTCGAAACAATCGAGCATGACTACATAAGAATCTAAAGGGCTGAGACTTCCAGCAAATAGGGGAATTAGGTCAGATGGTAGCATGCAGGACATGAAAGTCAGAGCAAAGTAAGTGCCTAAGTTCACTTCCCAGTGCAGGTAACATTTTGCTGCTGGATTTTTTAGTTCTCTCCTGATTCTGTAGAATCTACAGAATCTAAAGCCAGTTACGGAAAAACTCGAGTGAAAACTGTTTTAAAGTCTACAGGAAATGATTTCTAGAATGATTTCAGAAACACCACACCTCCTGGGTAGATTTGTCTTATTAATCCATTACCGTGCGGTATTATATTTTCATTCGGTTCTACCCTTCAGGGAGAGAGGCGGGGCGGGATGGTGCGACATTCACGGAGACCCGGGGCCATCCACCCGGCTTCACTTACAGCCGATCACCCGTCAGGTTAGTTCTTCTGAAGCCGGAGTGTTTACCCACGATGGGGACCAGAGGAGATATCCTAAGGATAATCCAAATAGAAGATAATTACCCGCCATTGATTCGCCCATTTTATGCCCATATGTTCAAAGTAGATGAGCCCTGGCTTTCCGCGTAAAGAGCTCCGCCGCCGGCGTCGTCAAAGTCAACGTTTAATGCAACATTTAATCTCTGGCTGAAGTAACGTAAGATCTCTTCTATTGGTATTTAAGCCTGACTTGTGTGCTTAGAACTTATCAAAGGGGCACCAAAGTCGTGCAATCTGGCCCAATATTTGGAAAAAAAATCAAATTCCATATGCTTCAAAACACAACCCAGAGGGCTAAAACGTTCTTCAAAAGTTGCCGAATCTTTTGTGCGGAGGGCAAAAAGGAATGTGGTCAAACGATCAGTTTCCGATTTTAAATTTTCCAGTAGGATGGGTGATTCATAAAGATATCAAGTTTCCAAAAGGCGCTTATTTTTTTGAAAGAAAATTTTGAATGGTAGATCTACAACGAATTTAAAATGTTTGAATAGTATCTCTGCTAGTATCCAGATTGACGACAGTAGATTTGTTAAGATTTTTATTTGTGGTATTAATGTGATCAAAAGGAATAATAATTTCCTTTTCAGCATGTGAAACTAACCCGATTTTGTGAACATTTCTAATAGAAATAAGAATTAGGAGCTGCCATACGGGATAGATTTCCTATTGTTTTCATCTTAAAGTCCATTTCTGAATATGATTTTCAAAATCAATGAAAATTATGTTAAACGAATGAATCCATTGTGCGCAGGCGAGAAAGCACGCAAGTGAGGGATCCACCCTGGCTTTGAAACCAGGGCAGACAGCACCAGAGCTCCAAAACAGGGGCATCAGTGGCTCCAAAAATTTTTTTTAAATATTAAACGAATGATATTTCTCCTGCCGGTTGCTTTCCTTTCAGGTTAAGTGTGCAAAGATCAGACTTCATGTCGCGAACTTTCACTTTCAAACTTCGCACATGACTCACAAAGATACCAACTTTTTCGTACCCTGCCTCTTTTTACTGTTATAATGCGTGCTTTAACCGCGCAATATGCGCCGTAATATTACCATTTACCGTTTACACTTTAATGATTTACATTTTTTATTTCACATAATTTGATCATTTATCTGTAGAAAAATTGCCTAATATATTGAAAATATCGAATTTATTTCACAAATTACCTCCAGCTGAAAATGTGGCATTATTTGCCAATCGTGCTAAACTTTTCTGACAAAGTCGTGACCATAAAGTTTCGGTTTATTTACTTTTTGTACAAAATTCTGTGATATTTATCTGAATATTTATCCTGTGTCTACACACTGTAGTTCACCCATTGAACAGTTCTGTAGTGTTGATTTTTTCTAAACCGCCTTTATTCGTTCTAAGACAGGACTTTTGTCAGTATTGAATGGTGTTTAAGTGCAATATGTGTTCGAGTGAAAGTTCAAACCTATCCACGACTTAACATGGGATTTATCGACAAACCGGAGTTAGATTGGAAAAACTCGTCTTGTCGAAAGCAACAAAGGGATCAGTAAAATCCAGCGTCCAAGGCCTTTCAAAGGTGGCAAGAAAACCTTACATTTGCAAATAATATATTTTTGCTTAAAATTGCGGTTGCTAGGAAGGTAGGAGATGACAATGTTTCCGTAATTTCGCCTGTTAAAAGAAAACTAACCAGCCCGTAAACAGTGCAAATGGTGCAGCACTGTTAGGTGAACCCCAAGGATGATTAAGCAGGGATAAGCAAGCCCAATTAATTAATCTTACTGACTCTTAAAGCCAGAACAGACGCCACACGACTCGAAAGTATCGGTCCTATGACCTCTAATAGCCAGGAAATTTTGAAACTAATCAACTAACCATTTCATCAACCGATAAATCGAGTAGTTGATTTTATTTCCCTGTTCCAACCGCTGAATATCGTCAATGATAACGTTCTATAGTTTAAAATCAGGTCTGTAAGTATTGAACCCATACCCTAGCGTAAACACTACATCCTAGCGATAAAGCGTACTAGGGTCTAATGATCGTTTAAAAAACGTGCTTTAACGCGAGAATTAACGAGATTTATAAAGGGCTCATACCCCAATAGTCTGGGATTGTCCCCCTGGGTATACAAACATTTATTTACAAAGACTCGTTGGCTGCTGTTTGTTTTGTTTAACGGACAATACCTTCGTGCTCCTGCTGGTCCAATTCTTTTTAAAATATTGATAGGTTTGGGTGTGTTTTTCTCCATATTTGTAAATTTACACCAAAATCCACTTGGAAAGTCCAAAATATCAGTGCAAAGTATGCCATTTTATATTTGATCCTGTTTATGGGATACATTACGGAATAACTAAAAGAATTTCCCGAGTTTGAGATAAAGCAAAGAAAGTTCTTCCACACAGTTAGGAGTGGTTCTCTTAAAGGAGACCAAGTCCT
>JBCAUG010645564.1:0-13956 GCA_038406175.1 Haplosyllis leylae | reverse complement strand
CTGGTTCAAAGACACTGATGTCCGGTGTACATCAGTTTAAGTACTCGAGGTACCTTGCCTTGATTGGCTCCGATTAATGACTATAGCCATTGGCTACCCATCCGGTTAGGTCCCGTGGGGCCCTTTACCTAGGATGTGTAGTCGACGGCTTGCACAGTACTTTAGGACTATGCATCATCATAACTATTTGTAGAATGAAATACAATTTTGTGGATCTGATTTTAATAGATTTTCTACACACAATTTTGTTTATGTTTATGTTTATTATGTTGGATATCAGATCTATTATAAAAGGCAAGTGCATAGATCTACAATATTTCAATTTCAATTCCTTAAATAGATCTAGATCTTGTTATATCTCCCACCCACCCACCTGCCCACACATCTGTCCAACCACCCACCCACCTGCCCCTGCTCACCCACCCACCCATCCAGGGACCTTAAATACTTGTTATATCTCCCACTGACCCACCCACCTAAATGCCCACCCAGCCACCTACACACTCACCAACCCAGGGACCCACCCAGGCACCCACTCATAATGTATTCCAGTTACAATTTGAAACATACCTAACTAATTTTTGAGGTATTTCCAAAAAATAGGACTTGACCTATGAGGTTTCAGAATGGTTTAGGTGATTTTTTAGGTAACATATGAAGGTCATCAAAATCACTCAAAACATTCGTCAAACATTTTTTTGAGCAATTTTGGTGACCTTGATGTGTGACCTAAAAATTTACCTAATCCATTTTGAAACCTCATAGGTTAACTCCTATTTTTTTTTTAAATCTTAAAATTGTTTAGGTATTTTTCAAATTGTAACTGGAATACATTATGGGTGGGTGCCTTGATGTTAAGAACAGTTAACAACCCCTGTTAAGAACTGTTAACAACCCCAGCTAAGAACTGTTAACAACCATGAACAACCCCTGTTAAGAACCATTAACAACCCCCATTAAGAACTGTTAACAACCATTAACAACCCCTGTTAAGAACTGTTAACAACTGTTAACAACCCCCTACTAAAAGCCATTATATGATTGGTCACTCCCCCTCATACCATTTCAAGTGCTAAATTTTACCAATTACAATACAAAAAATCTAGGTCTCATTATCATAAAAGTGCCAAAGGCTCCCCTTCAGCATTTCCCAAGATGTTAACAACCCCCCTCCCCCAAGTAAATAATAAACTGACTCTAACGAGCCAGCAATACAATAAATCATAGTTACAATATAAAGGACTCGGTTGAAAACAACAAGGGAAATGTGACGGAAATTAATTTACATAAACTAGACCTAATATGTGTACATTAATTGAGCAACTGGAACACATTGTATTTAAGCCGTTTAATATTTACCTTTTTCACACAGTTCACCTGAAAGTTCCACACCTGACAGTTTCTCATCTGATATGATGATGGAATGAGATCCTGAGAGAAATAACAGTTTCCCGTTATGTTTATGAAATTATGTCAAAACTACAACGTCGTGAAAAGTCACAACAGACTGGCCCGTTGCTGTGACATAACGTCATTATGATGACAATGACTGCAACTTAAAGTAGGCCAATTTATCATAAAAGTACCAAGGCATATCCCAAAATACTATGGATCCCCTCTTTCAATCACTAAAGTGATTCTAATCAATGATGGAGGAGTTACTCATAAACTAGTTAATAAATGAATTACTGTGTAATAGCATATAACGTATTCGGTAATTAAGTATCTGATGCCCAAGAAGCCAAAATTTGGTCTGATCAATTGTTTTTCAGAATCAGTCGTCACAATGAAAGAAAAATGCGGAAGGTTTGCAAAAAGAATGTCACGATAATTTCGAGTTGCAAACATCAACAAAGGAAATGCTAGCTTTATTTAATTTCAATGAGTACAGGTTATTGCTGGGCCAGATAATTTGCTGGAATCTGTTTAAAGAATCCAACCTGGTAGCAGTTAGGCTGAATTACCATGCTGCTTGTCAAGAGAGTCAAAAGAAGCACATTACCTGATTTGGCAAGAACAAAGTAGCCCCAGTCATTTGTGCCAACAAGATGCCTCATGGCTGCTTCCACAAAGCCAAGTTCTTCTTCGTTTTGAAGAAGGACAGGAGACCATTCACCTTCAAGACATTTTGTTCAAAATACTTATCGACATTAAAGACCGAGTTAGGATGTTATTTCTGTTCAGAAATGGAGATGATCTGATAATAACTCAAATTTCAAGGGATGAAGCGCAAAGCTCCAGCAGAGCATATGTCGTAAACTTTATTTAAAATTTTACACAAACATTACTAATTGATTCAATCAATTTTACTGTAACTTTCAACTGTGAAAGATACTGGTACGAGAAAATGAAAATCGTTTGCGTACTGAAGTTCATGTTCAGCACTGAATTCGCTCAATTTAATTTAAACTAATTTATCAAGTAAATTGGCTACTACAGAAATTTTGATGGATTATTTAATCTAGAATAGAAAATTCATAAATTAGAGTCATTACAATTTAATCAGGGAAATCTATATCCACAGTAATGACACCATGATGGTGTGACCTCTTGCCACACCCACCCCGCTCCCGAATATGAATGTTAACAAAAATGTACTCAAACATTTTAGAGAAATTCTGTAATATATGACAGTACAGAATTTAACTCTATTTTTTCACCAAATAACCATCTGATCATGTTTCCATGTTTGATATGTTCAAGTTAGAACAATGCACAACCTACCTGAACACTTTGTTTCACTGTAGTGATGGTAATATGGTGCAGCGCGTGGAAGTATTTTGTAATCTTTCTTTGCTGAAGAAAATTCAAGTCCCTCAGGAAACTGGGCTGTTGACAAATAATATCTGGCAGATTAATTGATATATTTGACAAGGAACACAAGGAAATACATATTCTTCTGAAAATGTTACTCTAATGGCCAAAAGCCAGAGAAGTTAGTAAGCCTTAATAAGAGTTAAATACACTTACAGCCGCTGAATGGACTCCCTGCAACATTTCCAGGAGAATTTGAACTTAGATATGTCACCAACAGTAGAGTAAGTCTCAACATCATGGTCGCCATATATCTGTAAACTCAGCTTAAATAAAATCAAAGAACACAACAGTATGAATATTTCCTTTGGACTTGCGTGTATTTCTGCCAAAAATTGGAAAAGATAATCTTGAAAAGCAGATGTTTTCTAATATATGAGATTATAAATTCATTTACAATATTCATACATTCAAATAAGAGTTTAAATCAATTAGTTAAGTTCTTGTGAAACAATCCTTCAAGGCATGGAAAGAGTTATCTGATCTGTGTAGGTGTTTTCTTGAAAAGAAAAGACTTGTACTTTTATGAGATCAAAAGTTTATATGCAATTTTAATATGCTTGAAAATTTGATTCAATCCATAGTTTATGTTCGGTTTTTATGAAGGAATTGACAAATTCTTAAAGACAGGTGTTTAGCAAGTGCATATGAGATCAAAATTAGATATTAAGTTTTTGTAATATTAATATACAAGCAAAAATGTGACAAAATCAACATATTTAAATGTTATATTTGAAATAATGTTAGTAAATTAAGCGTTGTTGCAACAGTGTATCGTGTATCAACACATTAACTTTTATTTTAAACTTTGGCATATTTCTAGAAAATATTTTGTGAAGAAACCTATTTTATTGGCGTGTAGAAAAGCGCGGACCACCTTTATATTGTTTTTTATCAAGGTCACTTTATCTCATCTTGTCAAAGCTATCTTTTAGTGCCAATAGCACTTTACCCACAGTCACAGAATCAAACATCTTGTTACACAGGCTGACCCCTGGTTAATGTCTGCTTTGCGAAATTAAAACGTCTTGTTCGCCACTAAATTGGCCAAATATCTGTTTAATATTTCAGCACAAAATATCTGTAAAGGGATGAGGGGCGGAACAATGTGCGTGCAGTGATAGAAAGAAAGAGTCTGTTACAGAGGCTGACCTCTGGGCAATACACAAAATTCCTCTTTACGTGATCATCTGAAACAGAAGAAAAATGTGTAAATTTTCTAGTCCTTATTTGTATGGATATCTAATAGTCACTACAGATCTCAGTTAACAATAGCAATGTGTCACTATCAGAAAGAATTCGTCTATTTGGGTACATATTATGATGGCTTTTATTTGAGGTAGCTTTGCATCGATAAAAAAGAACATAAAAGATGGGAAATTGATGAAAAACTGAGTTAGACAAACCGTTCAAGTCATTCTCGCCACTGTTTTTATTATTGTTCTGTTCATTTGGATACCCGTACAGGCAGAAACACTTTAGGGGTTTTCGCTATAAGCAAATCTGACACATCTGTCAAATCTGACAGAAAGAAAATGCAATTATTAAGAAAAGTCACAATTTAAATTTTAAAGATAATGGTGTTTTAATATTTCAAGTACTTGCTTGTATGCTTCATAACATACAATAGCAAGGGGTAGAAATCCATTTCTGGATCTGCCAGATTTGGCAAATCTCACAGAAATGCTTATCTCCAAAACCTAGATTTAACAGGTTTATTTTAATGACAATTGTGACAATAGTTAGAAGTTATGACAGCCTATTTCAGATCGAGTTTGCGCCATTTTGACACTGATAAGATCTCTTGATAAGAGCTAAAGAAGTATACTGCCCATGGTTGTCCACATTTATGGACTGCCTAATATGAACATGTGTGAATATTTGAAAAATTACAGGCTTGGCAGTGACATAAATAAGCGCTCCACGTTGTGGAACATTCTAGATTTGACAACGTCAATCACGATAGTCATCACTGTGAACATGGTAACTAATATATATATGTATATTTACATTATTAAATTGACTAGACTACTGGACAGGATACCGGATATGATACAGTTAAATCTGTAAGGCAACGTCAAACTAAGGAAAGGTTGACCAAGCAATGTTATCATGGCATCCAACAGGAAGTTGTCGAATCTGTTTCGTAATTGACACACAATTCAGACACAGGTGTTCTGTGACAAATATATTTAAAAGCATAAATTTATTCAGTACATTGGTATTCACAGCTTTAGAACAGAGAATCTTACAATGGTCCTGTGCCTGCCACAAAGGTACTACAAAAATATACACTCTGACCTCTTTATGTCGTTGCACAGTATAATATTTTTTTAAGAGAAATTGGTTGAGGACTTTCTTATGAAATTGAGTTTCTCAAAGATGACCCCGTAGCATTCTGAAAAAGGTCTAAAATTGCTAAACTTCCTTAAACTTCAATACAAATGCTTTATCTTTATGGATATTAGCTCATGTCAAAATTTGTGGAGAAAGAAGTGCTTTGGATACACATCTGCGGTTTCAATCAGTGTCGTAGCGATAGCAAAATACATTACTGAAATCATTTGGAAACCTTGTTATCAACAGAACTCATTTCTGTTGCAGATGACTGTGATTCATTTTTTCGTCCAGAGAGAGAAGGATGTAAAATACCAGAGCAACACAATATTTCTGTCAAATCATTACGAAATTTCTGGCCGCTGATGCAGTAGAGGAAAAAATTTATCCCACTGTTGGAAGTGTAAAGTTTAGCAGTAACTTGATAAAGGAGCATCGACTTGGCATAATCAAAGGGAGTGTCTCGTTTAGCAAACACCAAATAAATAAATCTGAAATAGGTCGGACAAAGTAAAATAAGAAACAGCGTTGTCACCAATAGCAACATAATGGTTAGTTGATTTTCAGCACTTTTCATGTTCTTCTGTCTTGCGTCCATTCCGTGACCACTTCCTTCTGTGCCAGTTCCACTATTTGTCCCAAACATTTGGCGACTTTTTCTTACAGTTTTAACTATGACATAATTCATGTGAATTAACATTGTGAAAGGAATTATAGCGTTGAGAACAAAACTGAACCAAGAATACACACTAGAAAGTGTACTACTAATGGCATAAGCCAGGCATTGTTTACCAACGGTACTTGAAAGGAAAAAATGGGGAATGTTATATGTAAATACACAAATATACACCGTCACTGAAATTAATTTTGCTCTTTCAGGAGTTGTGTATGTAGCTGCTCTATGTGGCCATTTGATTGCAATGTATTTATCGATTGTCATTGAAAGAATAAGAAATGTACAATTTTGCAGAGCAAATAAAGCCCCAAATGCAACAAATTTACATTCAACAGAATTCCACTCGTGAATTTGCAGGGCAGCAACTAGAAAAACATGAAGACACAAATACATCATTATGTTATCATTCACACTTATGGCGGCCGTGTAAACGCAAGTTGATATTTTCCTGTTATTACGTTTAAGCATGATGATAAAGGACAACGTGTTACCTATCCACCCTATGGGTACTAATATAGGAAACCAATAATTGGCAATGTAAGTAGCAATTTTAAATGTCATGTAGGTTTTTACGTCTTCCATGAAGGTGTCCTTAGTGGTCGCTTCTGCTACTTCCCATCCCGGGGACTCCGTTTTGTTCACAGCCGAAGTAGAGTTATTGTCATCCATGGTTGGATTCCGTGACCAGTTAATTTGGCTAATTTGAGCTGAATGTAACTTTTATTTCAGCCCAATGATAAGATGTAAATGAAACTTCTTGTTGTATTAGCACCTACAAAATAAAATACATATTATTGAACTCATTGTATGC
Organism: Haplosyllis leylae; assembly: GCA_038406175.1. Taxonomy (NCBI): domain Eukaryota; kingdom Metazoa; phylum Annelida; class Polychaeta; order Phyllodocida; family Syllidae; genus Haplosyllis; species Haplosyllis leylae. The sequence continues at coordinate 7,318 of JBCAUG010645564.1, read as the reverse complement.
ACATCTGTGTTTAATAATTTTTGATCACTGTGATATTTATTTCAGCGATACGAAAAAGAAATAATTTCGGTGAGACCTAGAGAAGGCCATTACTGTAGTGCCAAGCGAGATTTTCGGCCGGATTTGTCAGATTAAAATATGTACATGAACATTTTTTTATTTATTTTTGTGGCTACAAGTCGGTTTCTTTGGATATGTATTTCACAAGAATGTGAGTACTTATATTGGTTTTAAAAGATGTGTCAGATGTGACAGAATCGCTAAGCGCGAAAAATTCGATAAAGGTGTTTTGTTTTGATTAGAGACTAAACTAAACAAATGTTAAACAAATGAGTAAATGAATTTATTAGGCACAGAAAAATTACTTTTTAAACCCCTCTAAACTTTAGCGTATTTTATCACTTCTTCTCGCTCGTTATTCTCACTCAGCAGGATAACTTCTTTTGGAGTGTAATCCAAACTCGACACTACAATGCTGAATGTACAAGAGAAGGTTAACGTATTTTTAAATAATTAAAAATATATGCAGATATTGCGTAGTGATATTAAGTAAACCTAAAATCATAAGAATGAAATAACAAAATTTTCGGAAAAGAAAACAACATTGGTGACTTACAAGCACCCTGCATCTACAGGGGATGAAACGGAATGGCACACATTGTTATCGCCCGCATACGAAATACGAAGGGAGGTTGTGTTTTCACAGGCACCCACCTTCTGGTCCCAGATCCCTTCCCAACATCTGGTTTTTTTATCCTTTCTTTCTGGTCCCTACTTTCTGGCCCCAGGTCCCTTTCCAACCTCTGGTCCCATGCCCTTTCTGGGGGTACCCACCTTCTGCACCCAGGTAACTTACCAACCTCTGGTCCCATGTCCTTTCGGGGGCACCCCAGTCTAGTCACAGGCCCTACCTTGGGGGTACCCAAGGACAGGGTACCTCTCCGAGCTGGGACTGGGGTACCCCCCTTCCCAGACAGTACAGAATAGTGAGTACTTGCTATGCAGCAGGTGGTATGCCTCTAGCGGTCACACAGGAGGACTTTCTTGTTCTTATGGTTGTTAAATGTGCAGAATATAAACAAAGTGTGCAGAATTCTTCCCATTTCCACATAAATGTTCTAAAGTCATGGCAGAGTTTTTGTATTCTTGATGGTCTGCATACAACTTTGGAACAATTCTGCCCATATTGTTTAGATTCTGCACTTAGAGAGTTTGAGACATCTAAATACATAGTTTCAATGAAGTGAGATCTTCATGCCTGCTTTGTCACAAGGTTAAGCCTTTTAACGAATAAATAAAACAGTTTAGTTGTCATAAAAGTTGATGTACATGAGGATGTTTGTGGATATGATATCTGGCCCATTACAAGCTACTGGGAGAGCAACACGAAAGAATCATATGTACGATCTCGTTTCACCCCTTGTAATAGTTCAGATTTTAAATCCGCAAACATCCTCACTGGGATCAATTTTATTTCATCGCTCAAAGTATCTAGCAATCGTAATTATTAAAACAATACCTTAAAGTTGATATTTTGCAGTAGAATGTTGCTCAAATGCTTGCTAAAATTCTTCAGAAGGAAATTGACTTCACAAAATTTGTCCAGTCCTTGTTTGTCCTCAGTGTCCGTCTTTGTTAGCCTATCAAGACAGGCAAACCAGCAATTTGGCTAATGAAACCTCACCAAGGCCTCCCATGTTAGAATTTTGCACGTAACTTTAGAGCATTTTGGGGGCAGACTTAGCTTGAAGTTTTCAAGAAAGGCTTTTCTGGAAACTTTTGCAAACGATCTGTTTTCACACCTCCTGATAAAAGATTCGAACACACAAATATTTAATTGAAATAAATTTACCGGGTCCGCCACTTGTACAAACTTAAATGCTCATCAGTATTTTGCGTTCAAGCTAAGCTTGCCACTGGTGAATTAGATGAAATGCAAATGCTGAAGTGATTGAAAGTACTGCAGCTTTCTTTTCTATGTTTTTGCAGTAAGAAAAGATGAAATTAGCCTCTGTCCAATCAGTGTCATGCCTGGTTTTTATCCATGAACAAAAGACGTGACATCTGTGAGACAAAAGTGTACAGAACTCAGTACATTTATCTGACTTTTTGCTTACAAATCTTTCAAAAAGTAAATACTGGTGAAAAAACTTTGGCAGCAGTGAAGTTGGTGAAATTTGACAAGTGTTTTGATGAAGGGGGGAGGCAGCTTAAGTGCTTAATTTACTTTCAGCCCAAAACAAATATCAAAGTTGTTGCAAACATCCAAAAATATGGAAGGTCTTACCTGTGCTGGGTAGTGAGAGAAAGGTTCCTGCACTTCCTTCAACAGGTTTTCCCTTGTTGAATCCTATAGTTACAAAGTTTCCTACTTTGTTAAAAGATTAAAAATTTTGAATTCATTCGCACGATATAAAATAGTTAATTAAAGCAACAGATTTAATACAAAGTCAAGTTTCAAAAAACGCGTTTAGAAATGAAGCATTTCTTAAAGTTGTTCAGACTTCCACCTCTGCACAGAACCGCACCCAACTTGAGCTATGAAAAGAGTTTGAAATAATTACCTACTTTGCTTTGATAACAGAAATTAATTAACACGATTTCTGCAAATGCAACATTTTAGGTTAATAAATTTTAATTCAAAATTTTACCGGTTGTTACTGATAAGAATCGAAACATGTTTTATATGTTTGCTTTGTTTCGAGTTTTTTCGTTTTCTACACAAATGTGACATTACCCACTCAGCCACAGAGAAACTTGTTGAATACAAAATCCTTAAACTGAAATTGGATCATTTCAAGAATCAATAGAGCATGACTTTATAAGGGTCTGAAAATCTGAGACTGCCATGAACTGACAGATTGGCTGAGTGGGTAAGACAGTTAGGAATCCAAGTGATGCCTGCTGTTGTGAGTTCAAATCCCACTGGAGGCAATTTTATTTTTGTTGAAACTTTTTAAAAACTCTTGATGTCAATTTTGTACAGAAATGTCACATTTGTGTTGAAAACGAAAAACCCGAATGTTGGTACTCACTTTTGTGTAGAAATTCCTCTGCAATAATACGTTTAAAACATTTAAACGCATAGGAGATGAAAACTTTGGTTTAAGTGAGAGAAAGATTTGGCAAGAAAGTGTATCTGACCAGCATATAACAATCAGAGACAATTTCCAGTAATCATTTTGAGTCTCTTTCCCACTACCAACTGTGTACTTCAAAGTAGACGCATACAATAGTAAAATCATTTAACCATTGTACAGAGCTCATTTTGGAGCAATATGTTTCCTATTTATATCAATTTAAGCACCAAAACCACAAGTACCTGTAAATGTTTTAGTTTCTTTGCCAACATTAAATTTCTCAATTATTCCTCCCTCCCCAGTGCATCAAAAATTACAATCAATGAAGGAAAAAAATAATACACAAAGTTAGGTTTCCAATGGTCTATCAAAACAGTAATAAAATATGATGTTTCTGTAACAAAATCAGCAAAAATTCACTTTTACTGAGCGAAATGTAAGTAGGTCAACAGGTAACCAATATTTCTCATTGTAAAGCATTGCAATGTGGCTTCACCGTGACCTATTTGTGTTTCCCAAATTGACTTTTAATTTACATTATGTATTTCAAGAATGGCATTTACTAAAAAGCATTTCTATTTTCAGTTTCTTATACTTTCACAATTTAAGTCACTGGTGATAAAAAGTTAGTAGAAAGAAAGAAAACAAATTGACCAATAAAGTAGCAAGGAGACCTGGTGCTAAATGCTTGAAACAACTTCATTTTGAAATACAAGCACACATTTTGAGCTCAAACATTAACCCAATTTCAGAAATTACTACCAAATAAAACTACTTCTCTTGTTTATCTTAAAAACCATTAAAATTGTAATTTAAAATGCATCATCAAAGAACCTGAGAATACTAATTTTAACAGGTATAGGCACTTAGGCTTACATGTAAGTTGGAAAATGTGTTCAGCTAATTGACATTACTTGACATATTATTTTGGAAGTAGTTCTTGTGTTGAAGTTTACTATTGTTCAATTGTGTTCTGACAGGTCTGAAATTACTTGTTCGCTATGTCCATTTCCTAGAAATGACTTCATTTGTGAAAACGCTCTGGGGGAAAATATGGAACAGTTGAAGCCACACTTTACAATTCTATGAAAGAAGCTTGTCCGAAAAACTTCTATTAGATCTCCAATTTTACTTGCAACACAAAGCGACACCCACAATGAGCCATGTCAAATTTCGACCTTAATTTGATGGAGAACCAGTGAAAAATATGGAAATATACAGGTAGTCATTTCACATAATCACCTTTATTATATCTTGGGCGCGATTCCTTCTTTCTGATTGGTTTAAAAGCTACTTTTTGCTCGACAATAATTCCTTTTATTGTCGAGCAAGATGATTTTAAGCCATTTTCATTGGCTCATCATCTGATCCGTCAATAAAAGGAATTATTTACGAGTAATTTAGACGAGTCATGGGAAAGGCCATGGATTTGACGTTGCCGGGTGCCAGTTCAACGCTGTAAACAAACAGACGATAAGAATGTCAGAATCTAATTTTAACATTAATTTTGGTAGATTTAAATCACTTTCTAAAAAAGAAAAATATACTATTATGAAAGAACGTTCTGCGGAGAATACAAACAAAGCCACAAAGCTGTAGATTGACTGCCTGAAGGATTATTTATTTGAAAAAAACTTGCAAGACTTGGAAATCCTAACAATTGAAAATCTTCCGCAAATTCTCTCGGATTTATATACTGAAGTTAAGAAGAAGTAAAAGACAAAAGTGAACTCAATTGATGGAAATACAAGTGAAAACAGTAAAACTGATAAAAAGCCCAATGCTAATGAAGACAAGGAGTACAAAAACTTGTCATTCCATTGCATGAGAGCAGCACTGAACAGGTACTTTAAAGAGAAGTTGGGCATTGACATTATTGCCAATCCTGCATTCATCCAAACAAATGAGATGTTTAAGGGAGTGACAAAGAAAGGTAGACATGAAGGAAGAGGTACTTCAGACCATAAAAATCCCATCAATGATCTAGATATGGAAAAGCTGACCGATTACTTCACTGCAAACATGAGAGGACTGCCGAATGCCAGGCACTTGCAACAATTAGTACTGTTTCATATCATTTACTTTATGGGAAGGTGTGGACGAGAGAACTTAAGATACATGAAAAAAGATACTTTTAAAGTATGTTCAGATGCAGAAGGAAGAAAATATATTCACCAAGTTGTATCAGAACACGACAAAAACCACACAGAGAGTGACTCCTCAAATGGCAATGAAGCACACATCTATCAGAAAATAGGTACGACAATTAAATTACACTTAGATTCAAATTAACATTTAACCCAATCTGTCAATAAAACTTTTTCCAATTGTTACAAAATAACTCAAAATTGCATACATATCTATTTTCAGATTCTGATATAGACCCAGTGAGTACATTTGAACTGTATCTGAGAAAGTTAAATAAGAAGAGGAACGATTTGTGGCAGAAACCAAAAGCAAAAATTACTGGCCTTGAGGATGAATGGTACGAAAATGTCCCTGTCGGAAGAGATCCATTAAATGATGCTATGAAACTTTTGAGTACGCAAGCTAAATTATCTCAAATCTACACAAATCACTGCATCAGGGCCACTACAGTTACAAACCTCAACGGGAAAGGTTTTGAAGCAAGAGACATTATGGCAACCACGGGCCACAAGTCTGAGACCAGTATCAAATCCTATGCTTCATGATGCCCAGACAATAAAAGGAAACAAATGAGTGACACACTGGCAGATACTATGGCATAAAAGAAAAAGAAACCAAGCTCAACCATGTCCAAGAATGAAGCAAAAATGAATGAAAACACGAACAATAACAATACTAAAGAAGAAACCAGTGTTGTCCCAGAAGATTTTGAGTTTGAAACACTTGAAATCCCCGATGAACAAATCGTTGATATTCTTACTCAAATTGAAAAAGAAAACGAACATATCATTCCAACTACTACTGAACCCAGTACAAGTGAGCCAAGCAATGTCCTGAATGTGGTATCTAACGTGTCAAATGTCTCCAATCAGCAAAAAAATAATCCTTTTCCAATGATGTACTTCCCAAACTCAACCATCACTATCAATTACCACATTCACAACAACTAAGTGCCGACAATAAAACTCGTCTATGTTACTTCTATTTTTAACCAAAAGTTGCCAAGATTTACTTTATTTATGGATAAACTATATATTCAACTATAAAATGGCACATATTTAAATGTTAAACCTGTTCCAATTTCAAATATTTAATAAATTTTTGTTATGAAAAATTCTTTGTGTCATTACCGTACACAGAAATCGACTATCTCAAAAAATGAGCATTCAGTAACCAAGATATAATAAAACAAATATTTACGAGTTCGGTTGTCACTAAAGGGACAGGAGTACCTCGGGTGCTTGAGATTGGGGTTTTATTTGCCTTCGGGCTAAAGCCCTCAGGCGATAAAACCCCGATCTCAACCCCCCTCGGTACTCCTTAAGTCCCTTTAGTGACGACCGAACTCGTAAATATTTGTAATTTATTATTGCTGACTCGTCTAGAGTGAGCATAGTGATTGATTTATGGGTCCAGGAAATTTCAGGAACGTTGCGACATTTTTATGATAATTATGCAGCAAATCACCCGATTTGTTCGTCAGTGATGTCATGACATCATTTTACGGGTCAGCATTATGATTGTTCAAACCCACGACATGATATTTACTTTCTTTACTTACATTTAGAACTAATTTATATTAATTCCCCGCTTCTACCTTAACCTTAAGTTTTTAAAAAATCCCTTGATTCATAACAAGATGGACTTCTATATTTCATGAACCCACTGCATTTTCTTTCCTTTTATTCCAAATTTTTATCAATTGAAACAGAGGAAATGAAAGCTATGTAAAAATATCAGAGAAGGGAATGCCCCCCAGATACCTTTATGAAGCAGGCCGAGCTCTTAAATAGATCTATCATTTCATTGACATAGTTTGAAAGAACGGTATAAATTTCTCAGAGTACCTATCCCATCTTGGCACGTGATAAAGATTGTACAAAAATTATCTTACTGAACATTGAAACCTTAAGCAAGGGGAACGTATGAAAGTCATCTCCATACCTGTCATCCGACTAAATTTACCGGTAACAAGAAAGTCCTCCTGCGTGAACGCAAGAGGCATACCGCCCACTGGGTAGCCAATTGAAGCCAAAAATGAAGTTAATGAGGCTTGTACAGTGAAGGGACTTATGATTTCTGGATCAACA
>JBCAUG010645453.1:0-13958 GCA_038406175.1 Haplosyllis leylae | reverse complement strand
TGGGCTACTGTGCAACAGCAGCAGACTACGGTCTGCTGTGCCATGTGTTTGGGTTGGAGTGTGTTGTGCGGTGGATTGTGGTTTTTATGAGTATGAGACTGAAGTCTCGACCGGCGCACGAAGGGTTAAAGAACACAGATTTTATATCACTAATTGTGGGGCCATCGTCTTAAACGGAAGTGTGATGATGGCACATTACATTTTATTTTTTGATCAGTGTTCTGACATGCCCTTTGTATCTAAGAAGCCGAGTCTCACGGCAAAACATCAACAAATTTTCACATTCAAACAAACTCAAACTAGATAATTTTTCCAAACTTTGTAATGTCATTCAAAAGGAAGAAACTGAACCCAAATTCAGGTTCGTGTGTAATTTTTAGGAAAAACAATGTGGACGACTACATCAGATGATATTATCACTACTGACAAAGAAAACAGATCTAAATATCTAAGCACAGATAACATCTCAATTTCCTTTCTATTGAATGACATGCATGTATAAACAGGGAGGCTAATGAATACATGATGTAAGAGGGGATCTTTTGGAGTTGCTGTCACATTCGATCATTTGCATCAATTGCTTTGGATTTTTCCTCGACAGAATCTAAGTAATGCAGTGGTAGGAAAGGTCAAAAAGTAGAATTTTTTCTGTATTCAAAGTAGGAAAAATAGAAACTTTAGTACTTTATTGACACTTGTGGTATACAGGCAATTCCAACCAGTGGTGGATCCACTATTCGCCAGACAAGGGTGGGACGCTAACCCAAGAAGGTGGTAGCGCCAACCTAATATTTTGGCCAATTTTCCATGAGAACTGTACGCATGAAAACTGAGTTCGACCAACAATGCTTGTTTCATCTGCAATAAATTGTTGGAGATGAATTAGGTAAGTAGGAATAGAAGCAGATTTTCATTGCGGGGTAGGTCTGATAATGGCATGAACGGCAGAAAAATGGGTAAACGTGACAAATCTGACCTCGCAACAAAAAAAACAGCTTTTCAGGGTTATCACCTCTTGGAGGATGTGGTGGTCCTGAAAAGGACCAAGGTTTTGAGAGATTGTTGTTGATAGTTCGTTTACTTCTTCGCCGGCTTCTTGGCAGCAGTCTTCTTTTTGGGAGTCTTCACCTTCTTGGGTTTAGCGGCAGCCTTCTTCGCGGGAGTCTTGGGTTTCTTCGGTTTGGCCGCTTTCTTTGGGCTCTTCGTCTTCTTGGGTTTAGCAGCAGCCTTCTTTGGTGTCTTCACCTTCTTTGGCTTGGAAACTTTCTTCGGTGTCTTGGGCTTCTTGGGTTTTGCTGCCTTCTTTGCTGCTGGTTTTTTCTTTGGCTTCTCCACCTTGGTTTTGTCGACCTTGTAGGATGCCTTCACTTGCTTTAGCTTGCCATCAGCAACTGCCTTCTTCAGGAACTTGCGGATGAAAGGAGCCAGCTTGTCCACATCACACTTGTAGTTGGCAGCCATGTACTTTTTGATAGCTGCCAAAGAAGAACCGTTCCTTTCCTTCAGGCTGGTGATGGCTACTGTAACCATTTGTGCAACTGGTGGGTGAGCTGCAGGCGCCTTTGGCTTCTTCGGCTTTGTTGCCTTCTTGACTTGTTTGGCTGGAGCTGCGTCAGACATTGTGGTAATAGTTGGTTGTACTGCGAACTTGCTTCGTAGAACGTCAGATGAGAACTGATGGTTAAGGGTAAGGTGGACGTGTTAAATACAGCCACGGCGACCAAGCGCGGACGTCTGCGTAGCCTATCAGCCGCCAAACTGTTTACCCCTTTCTCTTTGAAGACCTGTACCTCGAATTTGTGCCCACTTTGCTTTACAAAATTGGCAATAAGTTTTATGTTTACCGATAAATCTTTGTAAAACCTTGGAAATAAGTACAAAACTAACATATCTACTGGTTAATATTACAAATTATACAAACATTTGTGACGTGCGACATACTTACCAGGTTATTAGCCGATTGTGTTTGAATTTTCACCTGATTATCTTGATAAAATCCAAATTTTCAAGAATTTCGTTGAACATTTTCGAAAATATTTTTGTAGTTTTACATAGTATGTATCTTCAGGGTTACAATAACGTTTATTTGATCAAATTCTGTCCGTAAAAACTATGCTAAACTAGCAATAAAAGTCAACACATCAAACACAAAGTTGTGCTCACGGTGCCTGTTGTCCCAGGTGATGTATGTCACTTGCATTTTGCAAATTTTTCTTTTATCACTTCAAAACTATTCAAATGATATTGATTGAATGATTTACATGAAGCATTTTAAGACCCATTTCTGATAACTGTCATGTAATGATAACAAAAGTGGTTATGGCTTGAGTTAGCCATTGTTGACTGTTGTTTTATCAGTGGCTCAGATAAGATATATACGAACGATCAGATCGATTTGAACTGTGTTGTTGTTCGATACGAAAACAATTGGTATGATAATTTCCTTCAGTTTAATATGTAAAATAATTTGCATATTGTGGAAATTATTTGAATAAGCATGAATTAATACTATTACAATACTTTATCTTTTAAAACATGCAGGAATGCATGGAAAAGAGTAGGCTTGACTATGGTCAAAGGCACTTCCTTCTCTTTTGGTATGAGATCAGACGAATGGTAGAGTCCCTTCATTGAGACCACCTCAGTACAGTGGCCTCCTAGCTGAATTTTTGTCTGACCCCAAAGAAAAATACGCACCTAAAAGTATTCGAGACAAGTAAATGTTACATGTCTTCATACCAAAATTGCAAGTGTTGCCTAAAGGTCCACCCACACGGAGCAAATCCGTCACCGCGTTGATGGGCAAAATGGCAACCCATTCTGCCCGTCACCAAAGTGTCCATTAGAAAGATCAAAGGTGCTGTGCGTCGATGTTTCGGTGACGGTGACGAAATCGTTCCATGTGAACAGGTCTTAATGTACAATAACATGTAGACAGTGTATTATGTCAGGATTACATTAGATATGACTTCACTAAGCTTTACAAGTGACCAAAGTCATCTCTTGTCAATTAGTAGACTGTGAAACTTTTATATGAAACTTTTGCTTACAATTTGATTTTACGGCATTTACGGCAAATTTGGTGCAATGAATATGAAGATAGCGGCATTTTACAGTTAGTAATAATTTGTGCAAAATAAAAAATTCAAATTGTACATCAACGTTTCCTCCCCACGGGACATCTTGTGGTCAGAAGGCAATGTCCACCTTTGCTTTTTGGTTTATGTGAAAAGTTCTCTAGTTCTCTTTTAGTGGGAATGGCAATAAGGGATGGGGCAGATCTGACGTTTTCATTTAATCCCCGATCTTCAAACTGGAAATGAAGAATTGCTGACTGGACTGAATGTTTTTTTCTTTAAAATAACTGCAAACATCCCATTTCAGAGAATAAATTACCTGAAGAAATCAATGGAAATGTTAGGGGAAAAGGTTAGTCCCAAAAAGGGAAGTAATTTCCTCTTCAAACTGTTGAAGTCATTTGAAATTTAATTCGCGAGCGCTGGCCTTGCTAGTTTTATCGATATCATTTTCATGGATTGCAAAGCTAATTGAATTGTAAGTGAACTGGTCTGATTGATCAGTTGTGACAAGGTCAACACAGCATGTTGCATGTCATTCACTTTACTTGTTGATAACGATGAGAACAAAATTTAAAATGGCACTTTTAAAAGCAACATCTTGCTTTTGTTTTAATCCTTATTTGCATCTTCTCAGAATTCTCGAAAGCCTGGAATTCTATTGCCTAACAGCTGGCAGAGTAGTCTTTTTATTGCATGGGTTGTCTATGAATACCATTGACCGAATTAGTGCCTTTGATCAGGTCCTCACATAGCTCAGAAACTGCAGTCAGAAGGACACGCGTTTTGAGCAATAAAGAGAGAAATATGTTAAATAAGTTAAATTTGTTTTGGGAGGGTGTGGTGGTCCTGCAAGGACAGAAAGTCTTTACCTCTTCATATCACTTGTATCAGCTTTCTCATCTGATATTGGTATGTTGAAGTATATTTTAAGTTGGAGAAACCTTGCTTTTCTGGTATTTGGCCTCAGTGTCACTTTCCTCTGAATTATTACTTGTGATACCATCAGCCATTCTGTTTCTTGCCCTTGGTATGTCATTATAGTCACTCTCAATCAGAATGGGATTCAGGGGTCTTCTTAGTGGTATTGTTATGATTTATTATCAGGAGTTGAAGTCTTTAATTGTCCAATGCATTTTAATTCACTGTTTACTACTTTCTTTTGTTGTTACAAGTTTTTAATTATTGGTTTTTGATGTTGTTTCTGGACAACATGAATGACATCATGTTCAGTTCAGTGTATGATAACAATTTCTAGAAGGGGTTACCACATGTCTGCATTGTACAGTTGTTTGACTAGTTACTGACATTTGACTTTAGTGAACTTATTCTTGAAGAGCCCTGGAATGATATTCCTTCTCTGATAGCTTCATGGTCAGTCTCACCTTGGGAGAATGTGGTGGTCCCCGTGGTGCTGGATGCAGTGGATGTATGAGTGTCACTTTGAGAGGATGTGGAAATCACCGTATTACTGTCAGATCCTATGCTACTTATTTGGCTCTTATTGTAACTTTGAGAGGATGTGATGATCCTGAAAGGACTAACCATACTCTGTTCACTTTAGGAGGGAGTGGTGATACTGGAAGAGAGAGTTACAGTTATGTGAGTGATTAACCTCATTGTGACTGGATGTAGGGAGGAGAGCTTTGCCTCCTGGAGGTCTGTACTGGTGTTGCTCATCCTTGTCTGTAACAGTTCTGTTGGTATCAACATGTCAAGATCTGTGCCATCTAGACCTCTGCTTAAGGGAGGGTATCTTGATTGTCTTACTGCAATGATTCTCACACTGGTCACTTGTTGGCTTCTTTGGCTTGATACTACTCCTTAGTGGAACTAATGTATCTAGAATGACAGAATAGGAAGCAGTGTTGCCCGTACATCTGATATAAATTTTTACTCTGAAAGGATGTGGTGGTCCTGCAAAACAACGGTATGGTAAATAGCTAGAATATTAAAGCTTCTTAGCTTCAGATAGAACCTGTACCTCCTCAGTGCTGTACCTTCTTCTGTCAGGATGTCACACCTCCTCACCGTAATATGGGTACCTGTAACAAAGCACAGTTTCCAATTATCATTTATTGCCAAATAATAGTATTTGTAACCTGTCACCAATGGTCTCTGTTTCTTTGCTCATCTGGCCTTGTCATGCTATGTGATGTATCTGGCTTGCTTCTCTATGAGACTTGCTCTGACAACACTTATATCAACTGCTGTGGCCTTTCTGGCGACAAGACTCCTTCTGTGCAGTATCTGAGCTGGTGACAGGATGTGGATTCCTAAAAGAAGAACATTATATAAGAAATGATCAGTGACTATTTTCCATGAACCGATGCTTCTTGTCTTTTATTTTTGAGTGACTTGTTGTTTCAAAGCATCCTGACGAGGATCCTGGCCTTTTTTCTCTGTGGCAAAGAATCTCACAGGATGAAACGTCTTGGTGAGTCCAGAGGATAGTATATATCTATGTGCCTACATGATAGCTCAATTGCACATCTCAACCTGTGCCAGGGTTGGTTCCAGGGCTGTCTTCTTGGGAAATGTATTTGGTTTGCAGAATTAGAGAAACATCTTCTTGAAATTTCTTAAATGGCACACAGTTTGTCTCAGATCCAGGGTCAACCTTTACTCCCATAGAAAAGCTCTTTTTGCAATTTGACTTTTTTCATTTAATGTCAGCAGTGATCTCAATTTTGCTATCACTGTCCACTATTCATTTTAGTCATTTAACCTTACAATACCATCACCCAATGCAAAGTGAGTTAAAATATTTTCAGAATCCATAGCTGTTTCTTTGGAAGGATGTGGTGGTCCTGAAAGAACCACCTTTATACTTATTCTACTGGTTTCTGAATCCACCCTTTTGGGAGGCTGTAGTGGTACCTCCAGCAACAACATCAAAGAGGCTTTCAATGACTTATTGCCTGACTATTGCTGTCTGTATGGTGCTGAGACCCTGATAGTTGAAGATCCTTGCCTAAACTTGTACATCTGAGCCCACACTCATAACAACACAGTTATGAGCTCTTACTACAGGTTGCCTTCTTTATCTGAAAAGACTTAGAAATGGAATCTGTTTGCATGATTGTTTTCAGCTCCTTGGCAAGTTCTTTCATGTTGCTTTGCCACTTCAATCATTTTCTCATATTTTAATACATTTAGCTTGCATTCTGAACAAATTTCCTTTCCTTAAAATGGAGTGCAGTATAATATAGTAAATTTATCTTCTGTGTTTCTAGTTCCTCAGTCTTGCATTGGCATCAGTTGACAAGTCCTTGATGAAGATGTCTAGCTAAACTACTTCTTGCCCCTACCTCTGTGTGACTTTAGATAGATACTTTTCTCTGTGCTGTGAATTAGAGGAGGACTTCTCAAAACTCTTTTCATAGGCATCCCAGACCCTATCTGGTTTCTGCATGTTTGTAACTTTAGCCTTCGTGGTTTTCCATCTGTCAGTTGCCTGCCAAGAAAAGAATGTGCTCTGCTTGCTTCTCCTTGGGCATGCCAGCTGCTGTGAAGTACCAGGTCATTCTCTAGTTGTAGGATATCTATGCTGCAAGGTTTCCTCAATGTAGTCTATTGTACTCAGGCCTGCCACTCAGTTTGAGACCTTGACTTTGTGCATCACTACTAACTGATTGCAACAAGGTCATTGACTTGACAACACTCCCACCAAAATACTGACTTCCCACCAGAAGCTTGATGGCAAATTACTGGGACTTGGCCTTGCCCTGGAAAGACACTGACACCCTATAAATGGATCAGATAATAATGATAAAAAATGATGTTATGTCATTGACCCAATTGCTGGCACATAAATGACATCATTGTAACATTCTCCTGTAAACAAATTGCCACCGATGAATGCAGGTTAAAGTAGGCATACTAATCATAAAACTGCCAAAGGTCCATGCTAAGGGCTAGGACAGAATGTTAAGGGCACCTTAAAGTAACCAACAAGCTGACTCTATGAGCCAGCAATAAGACTATAGCATGTGATATTCCCTTGGCTGTATCTTTGTGTGGTAATCTCCCAATGGTACTCTGACTGACTGCTGATACATGTGGTCTTTTCTGTATCCATATGACAGTTCTAATGACTGGGGAGCAAAAAGGCAAGCTAAGGAACCCCTTATCACTCTTCTATCAGTCAATTGGCAAAGAGTTATGTAACAATAGTTAAGTCTGAGCTGCCACCACATCACACAATGATAAGATATAGTTGTTTAAATTTAAGGTGTGTGTCATGTGGCATGCTATCATAGAAGTGAGGGCTGGTAGTGGCTTATGGTCTTATATGGGGAGGGCTCATGCCTCATTCTTGATATTCACAGGTGAAGGTCACACACACCGGCAGTAACCATTTTTGATGTGCTGTCAGATAAGTGTCAGATAAGTGATAGCCCCGTTGCAAACTAACTAGATGTGTATACTACCCACCAATTGTGAACTGAAAATGTTTAGAATTCAACAGTGCCTTTGCTGGTACCTTAATTAATCATTTGTAATGAATATTATTCAAAAAGTGCACCAAAATCTATTCGTCAAATTGGATTGCAATAACCGTCAACAGACCCGATTGGCATTTTACAAGAAATAGATCAGTTCGAAAATACAAACAATTTAATTGATCATGAGTTGATCCCCTAAATTTTGCCTTCTGAAATTCAAAAATGTCAAATTTGTCTCAAAATATTATTAAAACTTACACTTATAAATCTTTTTTTACGTTCACATTTTAAAGGTACAACTCTTCTAATATACGGCTGTACTTAAACGGGTGTAAATTTCGCCAAGTGTTACAAATTACTTTATAATTATTTTCCTGAAAAAAACCCAAGAAACTCGAATCAATGGGTTGCAGTAAATTTATTTTCCATGGCCGACCTGTGATTGTCTGCAGACCAAGGGTGCATAGTGTTATCAGCTCAGAGAGGAAACGTCAGTAATTATTGCCAACGCTGTGCATAATTATAATGATGTAAATCAAGAAAAATAATTGCTCCTATTCTGCAAAATTGCCCGGAGAATATAGCAAAATTGCCCGGGGGAGTGACTGTCAATTTTTTTCAGCAAAATCTGTTATTATCGGTTACTGATAAAGTCAAAATTATTCGCTCGATGATTTTGTGTCGAGGAAGACTTCGGGTTGAACGGCGCCCGAGAAGTACACACAGATGGTCCTTGGGCATGCTCGGTCCCTATGTAAAGACGAGATGATTCATTACAATTGTTCGAAACTGAAGATTTGAGTCAAAAGTGAAATGTTCGGTTCAGTTCGAATTTCGTCACTAGTTTGGAAACAAAACAACTCACTTTCCTGTTACTTTTTTGACAAAAATGAAGACATTGGAAACATTTATTACAATAAAAGACGGACCGACTCAAACGAAACCAGAAACGAACCACTGCGCTGTGAACAATATTCCAAAATTCGTACTATGAACCTTATATGCATTTAAATGCCCTCAATGGCCCCAGTGCACATGTAGGAGGTTTAGTAAATTCTGCCATTTGTTGTGAAATCAGTAAATTCTGTCTAAGGTTTTACAATAGTTATCTATGAGAAAATATTTGGAAGCATAAATAAATAACCAATACATTTCTTTCAAAAATGATATTGCACAATTAAATATTTTATTTTACCTTAAAAAAGAACTTCAGACACAGAAATGAAATGAAATTAGGTTTATTTCAAATCAACACCAGAAATTGAACATAAGTTGAAAAACAGGGTAAAATTGCACCCCCCATGAAATAAATTATCAGAGTATCATACTCAAAGTATACCAGGTTAACCAAATCACATCTCTCTTGGATGTCATCAGCTGATTAAACAGCAAAATCTCCAATTTCCTGTGCAACCCTACTGCCATTTAGATGCGAATGTTGGATGTTCGCGTCTACCCCAAACAGGAAATAGGATAAATAGGATAGCATAAAACAAAATAATGCATGTAATAACAATTGATAAAGTTCCTATAAATACAACAATCGACAATACAGTAGTGAATAAAAATATCAATATAACATTAAAAATATATCACAGTTTGGTCACTAGCTAAATTTACATATAAGTGAGCAAAGAAGAGCTCAAAAACGCCTTGGTCAAGGAAGCAAAAACCTGTTTTGCCTATGTGGACGTGAGAAATTTTCATCTTGGCGTCTCTTGAAAAATTGTAGCATATTGTCCTCAAAATCTTCATAACTGTGATGTTGCAAACCTTCCATGTCTTCTTGAGAAGGCTTCTTTGCCAATCTCTTGTTTATGTAAGGAGCATCCGTTGCCGCTGCACTTCTTGATTTCAAATCCCTAAATTCTGATTTAATGATGAATTCCTTTCTCTTTTGCACATTGAATTTCAATGTGGCATCAAAAGCTTTCCAATATGCCAAAACTCCCTGTTTTGTGATCCTATTATTGATGACAAGGTTACCATCTTGTCTGTTCCAATGTTCATGTAACTTTAACATCTGTGTTGTGTCATATAACTGGCAAGTCACCTCAAGGCAGTGATTAAAGGCTTCTCTGGCCTGCGACTCAAGGTAATCAAAATTGTCATGATTGACAACTTCAACCCAATACACCTGTGTTTTATATGGATTACGAGCTTTTTTCGGTAGTAAATTCCACCTGTCTGATAGAACTTTGTCAAAAAACTCACACAGGTATTCCACCCAAGGTCCAAGTAATGAAGTTACTCCATAGCTTTTATACTGAAGGTACTCAATGAGGTCATCGTCTAACAAGAGGATAATGTAATCAGGTAAATAGTATTTAGCATTCATACCTTGTGTGAAGGAATTAACTATCCTACTCAATGCATTTGAGTTCTTGTTACTGTACCTGCTGCTACCATACACTGTAACCATCCTTTGAAAAGAAAGGGTAATCCGATTTCTTGTATCCTTTCCTGTAACTTTCAGCAACAAAATTATCTCCTAAAATCCAGATCTTGGATAGTCCACGCAGATCCTCTGAAAGTAGGAGTTAGGAGGTGATTACTGTTAAGCGAAACTGTAGAATTGCTTGTAAAAACCGCAAATTTTCTTCATGACTAAATTTTTGTCATAATCAATGTCACAGGTTCCGGTGGGGGTGGAGCAAGTTAATGATATGCTGGCTTTTTCCTGAGAATCAGAAGTAGCATGTACATGATCACATGACATAAAATATGGCTGCTGATGTTAAAATTGAAATATAATTTCCATCATTTTGCTAAAAACGATCATGTATGACAGGTTCTGATGACTTTTCTGCAAATCATTGAACAGGCTCATTGTACAGAAATGTTCACATATATTCAGCCGTTGTGTTGTCCAAAATTTGCGATGCCAGGCATTTATTTGATAAGCTACAGCACTAGTATCTATTCCTAGAGCTTGATATATTTGTACACTGTGTTAGATTTCCATCTGCCCATCCTTTTGACCTCCTCAATGGTATAATTATATTTTATTAAATCTGTTGTCCTTCCTATCCTGAAACTATGCATACCATACATGAAAGGGTCCAGCCCTAATTGACTGAGACAGTATTTTAATACATTTCTAGCATTGTCAGGAGTGACAGGTGATCCATCCCTAAAAATAAAGAATTGCTCTGAATCCTTCTCATATTGACCTCTTTCAGTCATGTATTGGTGCATTATTTGGAAAGGACAAAAAATTCTAGTGGCATAACAACCTGATTTCTCTTCCAAGTTAGAGGTTATCTTAATCTTCTGTGGCTTCATGCCTCTGGAATGAGTCTTTGAAGTATAGAGCATTATCATCATTTTGTCCTTGTTCTTAGCCAGATGGACATCCTTTGCTTTAGCCACATGATCACTAAGTGTCACCTCACTAATTCTCATCATCCCATAATATATATATCTAGGATATTGAAAATAGTGTAGTGTACAATATATGTAAGTAAACTTGACCTGAGTCATAATACTTCCTCTGAACTTCAAAGAGAATGAGTTCTAGCAAACTACATTGTATTGGTAGCCTGGTATGCACTCTGTCATTTACCAATCTGCAGGCATTTGTAAGTGAACCTAGGAGAACCTTTGTGTCATCCCATGCATATCCATCATCTATCAATAACTTCTTAATGGCAGTCACATAGGTTTTGACAGTGGATGATTGCATCCCTTGATCTATTTTATACCCTATGAATAGGGTGACTCTGTCTTCCCAGGTAGGTGGTCTTACATCTAAGTTGATCACAAATTTATTAAACTGCCTCCAGATTGTTAGGTATGTTTGATTGGTTGAATTCCTCCTTGATTGGCCTAAAAGTTTTTCAATGATGAGTTGGATATTCCTTGTTGATAGTCTGGAAGATGTTGATGAACTGCTGACTTTTCTTCTTTTATAAGTATCTACAATAGAATTCAAGCTTTTAACCACAGTTTTTGTATAGGCCAAATGTTATTAGGTATTTCAGCCACAGGTTCATAGTTCATATTTTTGCTCAACATCCAAAATCTATCCATGTCCATTCTTGATAAGGCATCTGCTTTTCCATTGTCACCAGTTGCTACCCATTCAGCAGTGACTTTGACATTATGAATCAAAGTTTCCAACACAATGATCCTTAGAAGGACCATACAATTTTTGCATCCAGATGTGGCTTTATTTATCATCTTGCAAACACTCTCATTGTCACAATGGAGTACCACTCTAGAATTTCTGAAATTTTTTATCCACAGTAGAATGGCTACAGTCACTGCATACAGTTCTAGATATTCAATGCTAGGAAGTTCTTCCTCCATCCAGGTCTTATCCCATCTTTGACATATCCATTCAGGTCCACAGTATGCCCCAAATCCTTTTAAACTACTTCCTGATGCATCTGAATACATATCAATATCTCTTGCAGTTTGCTCAATTGTGTCTAGAAAGGGTCTACAAAATATAATGGGATCAGATAGGAATTGTTTCCAAATTTCCATATCCATTCTGCATTCAGCTGATATTCTGATATGATGATGAGGTAGGAGCTTGTCATTACTTCCCAAAGCATAAAGTCTTCTGAGGAATGTTCTGCCAGGTACAATACATCTGCGTAAGAAATTGAGGAAACCAGTCAACTGTTGTAGTTGGTGCAAGGTTATTTTCTTGTTCCTCTTATCCAAGAAGTGATTTACCAATTCTTGTGCTTTCTCTAACTTGTCCACAGGTATACATATCTTTTGGTTAACAGTGTCAATTAGTAAGCCTAGAAAAGTTAGTAATAGTGTGCCCCAAAAAGTTTTTTCTAATGACACAGGGAAACTAATAATCTTGCATATGTCCAGAAAGACCTGCACTTGCCAATCACATATCCTTTACTTGAGGGCAGCAAAAAGGAAATCATCCAAATAGTTCACTTGTGGTTTGTTGGTCCTGTGTTTGACTAGATATGCTACAGAGTCTGAAAATGCCTGGAATATAGCACAACTAATAGATGCACCAAAAGGCAAACATTTGTCCACAAAGTAGTATGTCTTTTTGGTGACTGGATGTGTTGCCTTCAAAATTAAGAAACACCAAGAATGTTTGTCCATGGGTATATTCCCGAAAGCCATGGACATGTCATATTTTGCTATAAAGCATTCTGTCCCAGCTTGTAAACAGATTTTGACTGCCTCCATGAAGTCTGGATAGGTCACAGAACACAGCTCATCAGGTATACCTGAATTAACTGAATCTCCTTTCTTAGGGTAGGATAAATGGAATATGAGTCTGGTTTTGGTACCTTTATCCTTAGGCACCAGCCCAATTGGGGACTGTATATAATTTTTGAAAGGTATTTTTCTATAAGGTCCTGCAAACCTCTTAGCCTTCACCTCTGTCATCACTTTATTCCATATTTCTGTTTCAGATCCTACTCTCAGTTTTAAATTAGGTGATTTCTTTTGCACATCCTTAGGTCCTTCATAACCCAAAGAAAAACCATTTGTGAATCCTTCAATGAGGATTTTTGACTTTTGTTTATCATATCTTGCTTCATTTAATAATCTTTCATAATTGTTGACATCCACAGGTGTGACAATGTTTTCAAGATCCCAATTATTAAATTCCATTAAATCTTCAAAATAAATTCACAAAACTACAGTAACATGTTTATAAAACAGCAAATTCACTCCATATTCACCTATCAGGATTTATTCCTTTTACTGCTACCCCCATTTGATTTGTTGTTTACACTGTCCTTGTGCTCCAATTTTTCACAGTTTAACACACCATGTGCAGGTGAATCACAGTATGAGCATCTCTAAATAAATTTACATTTTCTACCAAACCTGCACTTGATGCCCTTATTAAAGCTCCAGCAATAGTCTCTTTTTCTCTTAAGACTGTTGCTATTATTGGTATTATGTGAGCTAGAATTGTTTGAAAAACCACCAAATGATTTTCTGTGATTTTGCCCACTACCCGGGACCAGTGGAGTAGTCATGGACAGGTTCCACATCTGGTTATACATCACGGCCCAACTCCAGGCCAGGTTGAATTCCATGAGCTGTCTAAAAACCACATCATAGTGGTATACGTTGTCCCACGTATATGACATGGATGCAGTATTAATTACTGATATGTACTGCCAAATTTCTCTGGCTCTGTCAGGGTTTTTGGTACAGTAAATAGTTGCAAACATTCTAAATGCTTGCTCCCAGTGCCGAAAACAGTTTATCCTACTGTTTGTCTTTGCTGGAACCAGATATGTGTTCCCTTCACTCTGGACCCACTCTAGTTTTGTTTCATTACTAATGTTACTTCGACTGTTGAACAGGTTGTCTTTTGGTAACAGTTTATCAAGGTCTACATATTCTCCCTTCTCAATTTTTAGCAGAGCTGTTGTAAACAGCTTTGCTCTTTAAATGGGAAATATTTTTTGGTGAAATCTCACGATTT
>JBCAUG010645342.1:0-13958 GCA_038406175.1 Haplosyllis leylae | reverse complement strand
TACTTGACCTTTTGAACTCAAATTTTTTCTGTGAATAGTTTATTGTCATGAGATAAAAAATTTACCACATTCCAGTCGGGGAATCCAGGCCAGACACCACTCGTTGGCCTTCTTTGCCAGACCCCCCCCCCCTACCCTATGGGTCGGGGGGTCTGAAAAGAAGGCCAACTTGTGGTGTCTTGGCCCGGATTTCCCTCCTCGCAATGTGGTAAAGTATAAGATCACCCTGCCGGAAGTTCAATAAATTCAGCTTTATTCAAGGATTTCAGTAAATTCTGACTGTAGTGTTTGTATGGGCATCTATGAGAATTTTTTTATATGTTTTAAAGTGTACAGGAAATACTGAAATATTTGCGTCAAACCTTTTGGTATACAATTGTAGATATTATTAAGGAGATCCGAGCTATGTGGAGACATTTCAAGATTTGTTTTTTCTTTTGAGTACATACCCAAGACTTAAAATCCTAATTTTTCAGTACTATTGTAATATATATTATGAATCAAAAAGTTGAAAAGTATCCATATAGCTCAGATCTCCTCACTAATATCTACAATTATAAACCAAAAGTTTGTTGCCAATATTTCAGTATTTTCTGTACACTTTAGAATATATAAAAAAAATCTCATAGACACCAATTCTAAAACTGAAGACAGAATTTACTGAGATCCTTGTAAATAGCAGAATTTACTGAACTTCTTAGAGCGTGATGATAAAACAAGGGTTGAAATGATAACAGACACACTTGTCCGGATATCTGTGGATTTTAAGAATTGACCGTGAGGCTATACCAGTGGTTGAGACGATATAATCCCACCATTACCATCCAACTGCACTTGTTTAGCTGCTACTGAGAACACAATGTCCTTAAAATGGTCTCCATGTCAACTGGCCTGTTATTATTTCAGACCTGTCATGAGATCTGGATCGTCAGTGATACTCAGTGCATTATCAGTGGCGGATACTTTCACCCTAGGCATCGGACCTACTCCCGTGTACCTAATCAGGGCATACAACATCAACATCAACACCTATTTTATCATATGTAAACTTCAGCGCTATTTAAGATTAGTATTTGGTTACTGTGCCAACTGGTTTGTTATTGTGTTTACCATATTTAGAGTGATAGCTGTTCATCTTCCACATAAAGCTAATGTCTATTGTACAAGAAGAAGGGCTTTTATTGCTGTGGTCCTTACTTTAATTGTTTCTTGTATTATAAACTTAGACTCTATTTTACATGCTCAATATTCACCAAATAATGCTGGAAAGAAATGTTCAAGGGATAAATATTATAAAGTTTACACCCAGTGGGTCATGCTGGTAATAATGTCAATCATCCCATTCGTTGTCTTGGTAACTGGTAATATACTAATAATGTACAAAATTGTAACTTATGCCATTAAAAGAAAGCGAATGTCAAATGAGGTCAAATCAGATGATTCACAGTCTATGACGGCCATGTTGATCAGCATTTCCGTTTTGTTCCTGGTGACACAAGTTCCCGCTGTTGTTATCAATATCCATAAACAAAACTTAGGTAACTTTACAAAGGAATATCTTCATGGCTTTTCCGTCACTGAGACTGTTTTTAGACTGATGAAATGGAGCAATCAAGGACTGAACTTCTTTTGCTATTGCATTTCTGGCAAACGATTCAGAGAGGAGCTGTGTGTTATGCTGAAGGGTTGGTTCAGACAGAAAGAAAATGTTAACACAGAAATCAAATCATCTGCAACGTCTATTACGTCTACCACAGCTGTGGCATCAAACAACATAGACCCCATGCCAACTTCAATAGAAAATACTCAACAATGAACATTTCTGTGTCCCTTTCCAACTTATTTTCGGTAGTAGACTTTCAATAATTTCTTTTCTGTCAGGTTTTTTTCACCATAAGGAAATCTGACGCATTTCTGTCAGATTAAGATTTAAATTTACATAGAACAAAGTAAATTTCATCAAAAATTGCCCCCAGTGTGTTTTGAGTCCACAACCTT
Organism: Haplosyllis leylae; assembly: GCA_038406175.1. Lineage (NCBI taxonomy): Eukaryota > Metazoa > Annelida > Polychaeta > Phyllodocida > Syllidae > Haplosyllis > Haplosyllis leylae. The sequence goes on along the minus strand of JBCAUG010645342.1, from coordinate 11,960 downwards.
CTGATCATCACTTTAATGCTCTACCAACTGAGCTAGGCAGGAATCTGTTGGGCAGGAGATCTCTGAAGTGAGCTTTGTTCGTTTCATGGACTTCATTTCCAGAATCAATAGAGCATGACTTTATTAAGGCCTTAATGGTTCACACAGACAACCCAATATTGACATAGCTCAGTTGGCAGAGCATTAGAGTGATGATCCGGAGGTTGTGAGTTCAAACCCACTGGGGGCAATTTTTAACGAAATTTATTTTGTTCTGTGTAACTTTAGATCTGTCAGATAATCTTATAGAAATGCGTATCGTGAAAAACTAATGTGGCACAATTTCAGGGATTAAGGATTAGGTACAGCCTGGCTGGAAGAACCTGCCAACATTCTTGCGATGAACACTTGTAGTTGGACGGAAATAAGACTGGCCATTGGATAAAGTTGTATGTCGATCACTGTACTGTAATGGTAACTATTTTGAAAGGCCAAAGATGATTATTGTTGTAAATTTTTTGTGCAATTCTTTGTTACATGAGCAAAAACGAATGTAAGAGAATAAAATAAGATTCCCTCGAACTCGCATGATTTTTATGTATTCTGCGCATGTTGTGGTGCAGTACTGTATTAAGAATAACGTGAAAGCTAGAATGCTTCATGCAGAGCTGTGTTGCACGTCGTTTCCATGTTTTTAGTCAAATCTCACTCAGAAGTCATGTGACTACCCTTCTCAGCCAATTAGTGCGTTCCATTCTCAAATCTCTCAAATCTTGCAAGATATTGTGAGATTTTACCCAAAATCAGCCAAAAATATTTACATTTAAAGAGCAAGGCTGTTAAAACAGCTCTGCTAAAATTAAATTAGGGAATATTTCACCCCAACCGAGGAAAGGAAATCTTAAGGTCCGTAAACACTGAACGAAAACGAAAGAGAAAGCGAAAGCTGTCATTGATGTTTACCACCTTTTGTTCTCTGATCTTTTTTCATTGATCTTTTTTGTTTTCACTGTCGCTTTTGCTTGGTGTGAAGAGGTCCTTAACAACAAAAGAGGTCATCCAATTATTTCTATTGAGCTGATCAGCGAAAAACCGACATCGAAATCTTTACATGAACCCAGTGTGAAAAATAATAGACGTCACTTGCACATCACTAACTTGAATTTTTTTAACATAAAACAATAACATTAATGTCCTTTATTTTCCTTAATTCTCTGGCTGTAAGACGAAAAACCGTTTTGTATCGCTTCGTGTCAAAAGTTTACTGTTCAAAGATTCCTTCAGTTAGCAGCAAGCAAAAGTACAATTTTCAATTAAACTTCAAAGTTATAAAATAATTAAAGTTGACTCTTCGCATAAATTAGTTTGACATTTTAATTGGTGTATTTAAAGTTTCTTCTACTCTACCAATGAGTTTCTGTGTACCATCTTTGTGGATTAAACATTATTCCAGTATTCTGGACTAGTAATCCAGCCAAACATGTTAAAGCAGATAATTGGATAAACTTGAAGTACTTTATGCCGAATTTTATCTCTTGGACTGCAATGTAATAAATGATGCAGTGCTGTAGGCTAGACAAGTAGACAAAGACATGCAAAATGTGAGCAATTAACGTCACTAAGTAACATCTGATATACCACAATGTATTGGTTGAGGGAAACTATCTTCATCTTGACTACTGTAATCTTTGTACTGTCCCCACAAATTAAGCTAACCAACGCTTCTAACTCTACATCTATAGAAGAAAATAGCACTAAGAAATTCGACAAAGTGCACATACTAAAGCAGATCGATTACAACCTATGGAAGTTCGTTCCTCCGGTTTTGTGGGCAGTTGGAACAATTGGAAACATGTTGACCATAGCAGTTCTCAGAAGGTAAGTCACTAAGATATTGTGTTATCCTTATCCATGTGAGACCAATCATGTTGTTTTTCGGAACGAGAAAAATTGGATCTTAAAAACAAACATTGCAAGGACATATATCAAAACCTCTGATTTTCATCAGGGGTGCCTCATACCAAATTGTGATTCAGACCACAGCTTTAATTCGGTTTGAGATAACCTAGACATTCGCATGGCTGATTCTTTAATTCTTTACAACTATATTCATTGCACAGGCCTGGAATGCATTCTGGTTCCTCCGTCATACTAAGTGCATTGGCTGTGGCGGACACATTAACACTACTCATTGGACCAACGTTCGTCTACGTCAAAGAAATTCACGGGATCAACATTGAACAAAGATACTTGTTCATCTGCAAAACCAACAGATACCTCAAATCCGTCTTCGTTTACATTGCCAATTGGCTGGTTATTATTTTTACCATATTTAGAGTTATAGCTGTTTATTGGCCACATAAAGTCAATGTTTACTGCACCAGAAAAAGAGCTTATTTTGCTGTGTTTCTCACTTGTGCTCTGAGTGTCGTTGCAAATCTAGATTCTTTAATTTTCAGTCTGCACATCCCAAAATATGACAGAAAAGGTATGTTTATTTCCAACAAATGTTGGTACAAGGGGTCGCGCCATATTTATTACAGATTTTACAACCAATGGGTTCTTCTCGTCACAATGTCCATCATACCTTTCGTCATTCTAATTTCGGGAAATTCAATGATTATTTACAAAATGTTAAAATATAAAATACAGCGGAAAACAATGTCTGTAGAGAAAACGTCCAAAGACGCTGAATCTATGACGGCGATGTTGATCAGTATTTCATTGCTGTTTCTCATAACTCAGATTCCTGTCATCGCAGTTGGTATGGTAAAGAAAAAAGTAGAGGATGTTCCCCGGAGTGAAGCATTTCTGTACACTATATTTTTAATTGATGGTATAACTAAGCTGTTGAAATGGGCGAACCATGCGTTGAATTTCTTCTGTTACTGTATTGCTGGAAAGAAGTTCAGACAGGAGTTGGTTGCTATGGTGAATAGTGTTTACTGCTTTCGAAGAAAGAAATCGTCAAAGTCGGCTGAAAATTGTGGTGAAAACACAGCTGAAACATCTGTATCAAATCATATTTGATTACGGACATTAATATTACAAGATACGATTTATGTTTCGTCTAAAAGTACGTATTCTTGATGAATGTCTTGGCTTAAGGATCCATTAGCTATTTTTGACCTTGTGAGCCCAACAAACCCCTGTGACTGGCGGCCAAAGGTCACAAAGACTAGAGGATAGATGATGGTTCCTTTTAGAAGACTTATTACAGTCTAAACTGTAATTATCATTTTCGCTTCAGATGGGTTTTAGACCAGGTTTTGAGGCTATAAACTTTGAGGGTATTCAAGAAGGCACCATAGCAACCTCCTCGGTAGTTACGCTTTTGTTGTTTCACTAATGGAGTTTTCACACTGACCGAGACCGATAGCGATACTGAGACAGATAGCGAGACCGATTAAAATAGCTTACATAGAATTGTATGAAGGTGTTCCACTGCACAGAAACAATGTCACTGATGCTATTGGCTCAGACATTTCATAGGTCTCGTTATCGGTCTCTGTGTCGTCCAGTGTGAACACACCATAAAGCCATTTGACCGCATAGGCGTTTATTCTTTTTACTATTTGAAGATTAGTAATGTGCACTTCAAACTAGCTATGGTGACATAAATCTTTTCATCTATCACGTTTTGACACTGTGTCGTCATTTCTCGACAGGTCATGCATTCGAGTTTTCCTTAAATCGATTCTAAATAATCTACAGAATCTACAGAGTTTGAAAAATATAAATTGTCAAAAGGAGGATTAGAAACTTCTACCTTCAGCGTAAGAAACCAGCACTCTACCTCAGCACCATAAAGGCACAGGAAACAGAGAGGATCCTTAAATTAAACTCTATTCATACTTCAATGATTTCTCCGATTCTCTGAATTCGCTGAATTCGTTGAATGTTCTGCTATATTTAGGGGAAAACTCGATTGTTCCATAAAAGCTCACTGTATATTAGGGGAGTTAGCAAGATCACGTTATTCAAAATTGACACAAAGAACATTCTTCAAGTTAGGGGGACAGAGGAATGTTCCAACCTATGGGAATTCTCTCAAACAGCCAATTTTTGGTTTAGTTTGTTTTGTTTATTCTGTTATTTTCATTTCTGGATCACCTTACACATTTATTTACACCTAAAAATGTCAATATTTGAGTTTTTTCCGAAAGTACTTCCTTCAATGTTGTTGGTTACTGAAATATATTAGATCTCTATCCGTAATAATACTTTTACAATAATCATCCGTACAATGCAATCCAAAAATGGACGGCATTTTTATGTTTACAAAAAATCTAAGGAAATAATTAAAATTTCATTATGATATAGATCTCTATATTATCAAGGTCAAAAGAATGAAGCAGTGTTGTGTGCCTCTTTATTTTATTTTGCTGAATTTTGTCACTAGGTCTGTTAGTAAAAATAATATCATATTCTATTGTCTTAAACATAAATTTTATTAATATTTTCTTGAGTAAATTCGTTGCCAAGAGAAACATTGCACTCCTGATTGGTAGGATAGTTTTATTGTATAAAACTGCGTAACTAATAATTTGTCATAAACGGAAACAAAATTCAGAATTCGGTGCAAAGAAACAAAATTCTTGTAGGATATTCGTCTTCAGCAACTTTTGAGTTTTTGTGTAATTGGCTGTAGATTCTATAGAATCAAGAGAGAACTAATCCAGTAGCAAAATGTTACTTCCCCTGCGAAGTGAACCCAGGTACTCACTTTACTCTGACTTTCATGTCCTGCATGCTGCCATCTGCGCTAATTTCCCTTTCTGCTGGAAGTAGCAACCCTTTAGATCCTTGTACAGTCATGCTCTATTGATTCTTGAACTTAAAGTCTACAGAATCTAAAGTCAATTACGGAAAAGAACTCGTGTGGTTACCAATAGTGTAACACTAAAGAAGAACATTAAAGAAGTTAAGCCATACTTAAGAATTAACACTAATTGCTATTATTGAATAAAAATATATCTGATGTAGGCTCAGAGGGCAATAGATTAGTGAATTAATGTTGATATAAAAATGATTTTCCACACATGAAAGGCAATGTTCTTTGGAAAAATACAGATTTCTTCATATTATTTACTTATAAATATAGTTTTAAGAAACAAGTGAAAAGTAAATACAGGTCTGCCAAGGTTACTTCGAAATGGTTCCTCTACAAGGTTTTTCTTTGAATTCAGTGGAAATTTGAACTGAACTATGTCTTGCAATTCAAACTTTTCAATAAACTTGAAATTAGAATTTACTTCAATTTAAAACTTCAAATTAGGACTTATTTCAATTTATTTCTTTGAATTGTGGCTTCCTTTGATTTAACTATTTGAAATTATAAAATAAAGCCATTTTTACCATTCTTTTATGTATATTCATGATTCTGCATGAAACAATATTTGTCACTGTCGACACTCTCAACATAATATTAATTACAAAGTAACTATTTGAAATAAACTCATATATGTGTTGTGAACACTCGGTCAGATTACGATCCACGTGGTATCGACAGACCTACTGCTTTCTGTATGTCGATGACAGCCCATATGATGTTAACCTGTCTATGATTACTTACTGTACTGGGGGTGGAATACTGACCTTGTAGGGCTGTTATCTGCTTTGCAACTAATCTAAACCGGATGCAGCAACACTAGTCAACAATGTGTCAGTGGTGGTCTACATCCCAGCACTACTCAACAACCTATGCTTTGATACTGTTAGACCATGTGGCTTAAGCTACAGAAATTAATACATGACTGGTTGCACAATGACAGGTTGCGCAATGACGGGTAATAACAATGGATGACATTATGGCAGGTAACTTAATGACAAATAACTAAAACAAGCTCTTTATTGAAAGCCTATTATTGAAAGAAGGGTGTCACAACTAGGGTTCTTGGAGGTGTGGATGACTCAAGAGCCAAAGACTGACTGACTAACTGTGGGTGGACATCCCCTTTTATGGACACTGGAGGGACTAACTATCCATGCATGACATATATGAAAAAAGTCATATCCAACTCGAATTCTTTGAAAGGGATTTTACCTGCCCCTATGATGATGGCCCTCAGAGCTGTTGTAATCGGTGCAACGATGTATACCCAGTTTACCCAGTCCAGTGCACTGGTTTGCCGAGTACGGAGAGTACAAAAGGGTCACTCTGCGACATATGTACTCTCTCAACTCTTAAAAAAATGGTTGTGGAATTTATGTCAGCAATACGATGTCAAACATCATGTCAACTCATGGCCAATTTAAAACAATGTAAACTTTCAAGGTACCCAAAAGACACTTTCAGGATACAACATGACAATATAGGAGATGTAAGCTGTGTATTCCTGGTCTGTACATTGTGAATTTGAACTAAAACAGAAATATCTTTAACTGCCCGTTTACACTGAGCGTCAACGTCAATGCAGAGTCAATTCTGCGATGACGCTGGTAATAGTGATATCATTTAATACAATTAGAACAAATGGAGTCTTGAATGGATTAACCCATTCGGAAGTGACGTTATTGTCTTTAATGAGATCACTACCACTAACGTCATTGCAGCGTTGAATTGGTTGACGCTGACGCTATGGCGTAAAGGGGCTCTGATATCTTTATTCACTCATATGTCAAATGCATTGAATCATGCATATATTAGTTTTACTCACGTTCGCTTAAGGACATATATGGGAAATCGATAGATAATTAAACGTACGTGTAGAATATGACAATTAAGTAGATCTACATATCCCAACGGTGATAGTATTTACTTGTATCACCATCAATAATCCACCTTAGTAAAAAGTGTAAAATAAAGCATTGAATGAATCCCATTACTGGCTCCTGTTCAGTTTTACAATTTTGGATCAATTGACCCATTGATACAATACATGTCCCAGCACTTTATTTTACCTTTAGAACTGATCTTATGACAATCTAAACCTAGCATTAATGAATTCCATTTGAAGAAATTACAGAGATAATTAAGTTGTGTTTTCAGAATTGGAAAATCTTCTATTATTGCAGGACTAAAATGAATGAATGGAGTGTAAGGTATTCGAGTTTTTCCTAAATAACACAAATCTGACATTTCTGGCATTTTTGTACAAAATTGACATAAAGGGTTTCAAAATCAGCCAAAAATAAAGTTGCTTCCCGTGGGATTCGAGCTCACAACACCAACCATCTATGGAATCTATTAGAATCCCAATGCCTTGCCCACTCAGCCACATAGACTTGTGTTGAACAGAATGTTCTAACTTTGTGTCATGCTCTACTTCACTTTTGGGACTTGGAATCATTTCAAAATTAAATACATCTGTTCAACACAGTTCTCTGTGGCTGAGTGGGTAAAATTTTTAAGTACATAAACCGAAAAGGGAAGGACAGGGTAAGTTTAAAGGGTCCATCACCACAGTTCAAATATAAGCTATGGTTAACAGGCAGCAATCATGTGCTATACACCTTGTTCATATTATCTTTGATACATTGATGTACATGTGTATACGTTCCCATATAATGGAACAATGCTGCTTTTAATAGGCCACATCTATTATTTATAAGTCAGTAAACGCAGGCGCGAGGTTCAATGAAATTTCCCTGTCATGAAAAGCAGGTTAACTTGCCTAGCTGAGTTTTGTCCGTAAACAGGATTCAAACTGAATATCAGGAAAATGATGCAGTACTTGTACTTTGCGTTGGGGATTTTTGTTCTACATTGTCCCCACACACGCGGTGAGGTATTTTTGGAAGATTCAAATTTACACAGGTTTTATCCAAAATGAACGAATGATTTGGCCTCTCCGCAGAATACATTAAAATTTAGTACTTCTTCCTGACAATATTGAATTCTAATGTGTATCTATGTTTTGGTGGATAATGACACAATCAAACTTCTGAGAAGAAATTTAGTTTGGAAATTCCCATATTTTAGAAAATATATTGAAATAACCAATATCGCATGACCTAAAGTTGCATTTTTACAGTTTTGTCTCCTTATTTTCCCATTGACAGACTTCACAAGTAAAATACTCCCAGAATGGTCAATTGTGTCATTATCTACCAAAACACTGAGTCAGGAAATTTTGATGTTTTCTGCTGGGACAAGAAGCCTTTCGTTACGTTCAAAAATAATCCATGATCTACTTGATATTGTCTTTTAGTCGGAGCAGTTTGGTAAAAATATTTACGTGCATCACAAACATTCACTAATGTTTAATCATTTCAAATATGTCTATTTTATTCCCCAGTGTGTGGATGTGGTGTTGTCAAGGACTATCAGAACAAGCGTCTCCTAGCAACGACAGTTCTAAATACTACAAATACAAAGTCAGAGGAGCAGTGTGTTTTGTCTTGTTACTGTGACAGTCCTGATTGCCTAGCAGTTAATATCATAACAACCGATGACGTCATTACATGTGAGATGACAACAGGCCTTAGTAACGAGACAGACATGGTGGATGATTCAACATCTGTTGTCTATGTCACCAGTAGTATATTTACAAGTCAAAGAGGAAAAAATGCAGAGTGAGAGAGAGACTTAGAATGCTTTTCCAACTCTTGTGTCAATTCACAGATCACAACAAATGTATGGAAGAGCCTGACTTCTGTCACAATGGAACATGTGAATCAACATGGACGTCCGCCAGATGTCACTGTGCTTCTGGTTACTATGGCAACAGATGCAGTATGTATCGCCAACTCATTGAATTTATCATCTTACAGAGCCCTGACCCTAGTTTGCTCAGCCGGTATATTGGGAAAATAAAAAAATTGAGAACATTTAGCACATATGAGTTTTATGAGAAGTGTTTTTGATACGAGATCTGAGAAACTAAAAGTATTAATTACACTTAATTGTATCATTCTGTTCTGGTAATATTTATTTTGTTTTAATTATTTATTTCTTAGAATACCGATATGTTGAGCATGTCAATCACGACTGTCTGCGAGGCCAGCAATATCGTCAAATTACTGATATGGAGCTCTGCAAGCAGGACTGTGCTGATGACAACAACTGTGGAGCGATTGTATATGCAAATGGAAACGGTTATTTCGTAAAAGGTCTCAACTGCAAAGAACATTTGGTGGTACACGCTACAGCAACAACTTTCACAAAAGAAAATAACTAATAGGAAAGAAGGTGGCACTGTGAGGGCCCTATATACAAGACGCTTTCATCCTATCAGACAGTTACAAATACAAACAGTTTTCTCAAATTGTTTTAACTATTTGTTAGTATTTAACTTTTGCTTAAGTGACATGTACTTTTAATTTTTATTTCCACTTATTTAATCAAATTTCATTGTAAAATTCCTATCTAGTATAGATCTGAGTAATCTTTTATAAAATGACAACTCTTCAGTTAACACTATAATTAAAATTAATTTTACAAAATTGATGTCAGTCTTTTCAGTCAGATTTAATGAAAATAATTTTTATTACCACCAGCCAATCAGTAAAGTGGTAAGACACAACAACCTATCCTTTTAAAACAATTTTAATGTCAGTCCAAGACTAAAGTCACGTATCTAATGGGCTCTGTTTTAGACAGAATATTTCACTGCACACAGACCAACCAAGGAGAGAAATTCGTATCTACAGTTCTAGGAAAATGTGTCAAATCAAGTTCCCCATTCATTACCTTTTCAGAATGTTCTGGAGGGTTTTTGATAGTCAAACATTATGAAAAAGTAATGAAAATCTGGATTTTCTCTGTAGCAAAAAGTATTTCCATACCTATTTCATTACTCATTACTCCATTACTCTGTCTTACAGTGAAATTATTGGGTTGTGTATTGATTCTATATGCTCACATGACATTGGAGACCCACACACAACAATTAGTATGTAATCTAAACAGTGAACTGAAGGCATTTCAAAATATTCAGATATACAATCTTTGTATCAAAACAGATATTACCAATTTCTGCAAGGGGAAGGCCACAGGCTATCCCCTGAACTAAATGAAAGTTATGAAATCTCGCTCCTCAGTTGGTCTGTATGCAGTGAAATATTCTGTCTAAAACCTTGTCTTTTTGCTTGTTGTTATGAATGTATTGAATGTTTTGCTTGGTTATGCTCATATATGATCAGTTATATGAAAATTGGGAAAATCTTGCTTCCCATCACAACACATTCACGATGCTTTCAAAACATTTGGAAGAGTTTTGTTCCAAAAATGACATGTGTATGAAGAAATTCATCATTCAAAGTAAAAACGCAAGTAGATAATTTAGTACGGATTAGTTTCATACAAATACTGCTGTCAGGATAAACCATGTGGGAATAAAACAATGAATTAACAATGAAATGAAATGAATAAATTAATGTTCAACTACATTGGTGACAATGGAGATTCCAGTGAAAACATTGATTCTTCATCAGTTCAATGCCAGCTAGAACAACTAGAAATTAACCATATATTTGCAGAATGTGAAGTACCAGTGTAAATAAAAACAGGTAAAAGTTTCTGGTATCATTTTTAGGAGAAATTTGAGTGCGTCTCCCTCAAAACATGTGGTTGCGTTGGAAATTTTCGCCATGGATTGTTGTTCTGTATCATTTCTATCATGACGGTGAGTTTTTGTTTCAAAAACAGATCAGTTGATCAGTTCTGGATAATTCACAGTCAGAATAAGCCACAAATTAAATTGTTTCTGAACTCACGGCACGACTTTCTGTTATCAACAATTTTTACCGCCCGCATCCGAAGGAATGGGAAGATACTTTTTTTCACAGGTCTGTGAACATAGGTGGGGTACACCAGTCCCAGGTTCTTTCCCTGGTCTCTTGTCCCCGGTTCTTTTTGGGGAGGTATCCCAGTCCCAGCCTCATTGAAATAGGAAGGAACCATGAATATCATGGTCTCTGGTCCGAGGTTGTTTCTGGGGGGGGGGGAGGTACCCCAGACGTAGGGACTGGGGTACCCCAGGAAACAGTACAGAAGAGCGAGTACTTGATATACAGCAATTCCTATGTCTCTTGTAGTCATGCAGGAAGACATTCCTGTTTTGTTATGTTTTAATGTCAAACAGAAAAAGGGGTTCTTCTAGTTTCAAGATGTGACATCGTAAAACCGTATCAAAGCATGCGTCTTCGAGAAACGACAGTTCTAGACACTACACACATGATGTCAAAGGAACAATGTGTCTTGTCTTGTTACCATGACAACCCTGGTTGCCTGGCAGTTAATATCATAACAACGGGTGACGTCATCACTTGTGAGTTCACAACAGGTCTTAGCAATGAGTCAGACGATTCAACGTGTGTTGTCTACATAACAAGTATGTGTCGATCTAGTTTATTAGATCTCACACCTTTGTAACAAAACAAAATAGACGTTATTATATTATTGAAATTCACAAGGATATTGCATGTATCTTCTATTAGATTATAACAAATGTGTCGAGGAACCCGATTTATATAAACATGGAACATGTGAACCTGTTTGGACGTCCGCCAGATGTCGCTGTGCTTCTGGTTACTATGGTAACCAATGCGGTAAGTATTAACACCAGATTTTAACCTGTGACATCAAAGCGGATGTCTAGTGCATACAGCAACTGCATCTTCCAGGCTGGAAGGGCCAGTTTGCAGTAGTAATCAATTCGCAAACAGGAGTCCTCGTTCCCTTTTGATATGAGTATTTGGCGGGGATGAGTCAAGATGTCGATGCTGAAATGAGTTCCTTGAAACATTAAATCATTTTATCTGGGGAGTATTAATGCAGGCAAGGTGACTACACTTGTTGGAAAATCAAAGTCAGTGATCATTATCATGATCGAGTTTTTTCAAAAGTCTTGTCTAATTAGATGAATTGGACAAAAAGAAATTTTCCAAAAGTGGGGTTTGAGTCCAGGATCTCCTGTTTATATTCCAACTGCTTTACCCATTTCACCACAGAGTCAACGCTGCTTATGGGGAACTTTAAAAAGCACCTATTTCATGCACCACTGCATCTGTCCAATTCGTCTAATTCATCCAATTAG
>JBCAUG010645231.1:0-13960 GCA_038406175.1 Haplosyllis leylae | reverse complement strand
CACAGAAGATTGTAATCTACTGCAATAAACCAGTCAAACCATAGATACATCTTGCTTATGTGAAACTAGATGTAAGATGCACCTTAGAGAGATCTACGGTACCAGAGGTCTAAGGACTTGCACGCAGTGATCTACAGTCTCAGCCGTACCTGGGACCAGCCGCCATACCACCGCGTTCCATTACACCTAAAAGACCTCGCATACTGAGCCGGAGTGGCCGAACAGTTCAGAGCGTTCTGCGTCCCGCTGCGTCGTGGGTTCGAGCGTGTGGATCAAAAAAGCTTGGTAGCAAAGCTGACCACCAAACAATGGGTGTCAGGCTACAGGTGATTCTGAGGAATCTATTACATGCAGGTGATAAAGCACACAAGCAGGAACTCACTGTTGCTTTGTGTCCTCCAAAAAACTATACCACGTCATTGCTCTCCAAAAGAACTACTCTCGTTGATATTAGAGAAGCTTTTTCTACCACCTCCGGATGTTGTCCAAATCTGTCAATGTCTGAACCGGAAATGTTTCCCTTCTCAATGTCTGAACCGGAAGTGTTTCCCTTCTCAATGTCTGAACCGGAAGCGATTCCCTTCTCAATGTCTGAACCGGAAGTTTTTCCCTTCTCAATGTCTGAACCGGAAGTATTTCCCTTCTCAATGTTTGAACCGTAAAATGATATGTGAGCGAAATACTGAGAAACAAAACAGCTTTATACTTGAGGCTTCACACCTTCGCAGGAGGTGGACAGCAGGGAAATAAAGCACCGAAGAGGTGATTGAAATTTTCACCAGGTCCCGCGGGGATAAAGCAAGCAAATCCTACAAACGAATCTGACATTGAAGCTGATCCGTGCTGATCCATAGGCTTGCGTTCAGGGTGATGAATCTGTTTAAATACAGGGCACAGCATAAATGGATTTCAGATTCAGACTATTGAGTTTGAAAGGTGCAGATGTAGGGTACAGGATTTACGGAGCTTAGATTCAGTGTAAAGCAACCTCCTAAGATACGGATCCAAGCAGTTTGTATTCAGGGTACTGGATCAGGAGGTGCAGACACAAGATGCTAGATCCGGGGGCTCAAGTTCATTGCACATAGTATAATGTCTCTAAAGCCTTTGTCATCATGGCTCATAGTCAGTGATTCACTCTGCCTCCATGGGGTGAGTCTCTCTCCATCCCAAAAGCCCGGGTCCTGGACACATCATGGTTGAGAGTCAGTAATCCGTCCTGCCTCCACGGGGTGAGATAAAGCCCAGGTCCTGCACACCTCTCACACTGAGTGAAGTACGAGTGGTTCGGTTAAACGGTTCCAGGGTGTCACACATGTTTGATAATAGAACGGCTGGACGTGGTGCAGCATAGAAATCACCTCGGAGACTGTGAACAACCCACGCATTGTACTGTAGAAGGTAACGAGACAGTTACCTAACGGTGAGAGAAAGGTCTGATCACTAGGTGTCTGTCTGGGGGGTGGGGGTTACCCCATCTCTATCCCATAAAATTTCCACTGGTCCCATGCCCTTTCCCAGTCCCAGGGGGGAGGGTGTACCCCAAGTCAGGTGCGTGTAACCCCCTCTAAGCCAGGTCAGGTTAGGGTGCCCCCCCCCCAGTCAAGTCACGTTGGGATACTCCCTGGCCAGTTCAGGTTGGGTACCCTCCAAGCCAGATCAGGATGTGGTATCCCCACCCCAACCACCAGCCAGGTCATGTTGAGGTACCCCCGGGACAGAACAGTAGAGCGAGCATTGCTATGCTGCTGGCCGCATGCCTCTTGCGTTCACGCAGGAGGTCTTCATTGTTCTTTGATAATAACTTTCTATTTATATATTTTGAATAATTTCGTTTCGCATTCCCTTCCGTTCTGCTTGAACGCAGCTTTACCTTGCCGTCTGTTTCTGTAACAGACGTTAAAAGCGTCTGAAGAACGAGTCCTCGACGTCGGATGCTGTATCCCAGTGATGGCTTTACAAAAGGACAAGTGTCGGGGAAATGACACAGAGCTGGAAATGATATCAGGACTCCATTTAGAGTTTACTTAATATTACAATGATGATAACTTGTCCTTGCTTCATTAGTAGCAATGATCATTAAAATGACAACAATATATGGGACAACAAAGCCCGTTGGCCAGTTTCCCTTACGAGTTTTGCGATAATTGCTAATGATATTTTTAGCAATATAATTATGCCCTCTGTGTTAAAATCTAAAGGAGAAGCGATCTGGGACACCTCTGGTGGTACAAAAGCTAAAAAAAGGCTATCCAACAGTCTGATTACAAAAAAAAAGAACACAAGACCCTGAAGATGAGCTACACTTTCTTGTAATTCTGAGACAAACTCTTCATTGTAAATTCCCTCACACCCTGAACACTCAGCATACTCTACTTGGAGCTCTATCCCCTGTAGTCTCATTTCCCGGACTAATGAAGCCTGTTTACTCATGTCATTTCCAACCCCAGTGCCGCAGTCAGGGAGCCTAATTGAGTTGTGAGACGAGACACGATACGAAATTAATGTTTGTAACGTTACTCGCCTTCAATGTGGACTAGAATCTAGATAGACGCAGGTGAGGAAATAAAAAACGCGAATCCTATAGACTCCAATGTTAAATTATAATCCCCAAAATTGAGATATTACGAACCAAAGGAAGGAAAAAGGAAAAACATCTTTATCAATTACAGTCCCTTTCAATTTCATTCTGTTTTGGACGGAGAAGATTCTTGACATTTATTTGTGAAAATTGGAATTTTCGATTTCCCCAATTTAAATGTGTCACATAAGCCAGACAAATTATTTGTGGCTTCTTAGAGTCACCTTAGTGGTTCGGTGGGGGGGAGGGGGGCTCATAACATCCTGTCCCAAGCCTTTGGCAGTTTTATTGGTTGGGATTTGTTTACACAGAATGAATGCAGTGACATCATTTTTGGACGTCTTTTATGACGTTAATTTTTCTCAGTAATTGGAAGCTCTGTATTTCCCTTTATGCTCACCATAGTTTCTCAACTGTTTTGGAAGTTTCTTTTTTCAGTAGAAGTTATTGACATTCTACTTCCTGTCTTGACTTCCTGTTGTGACTTTGATCATGAAAGACTCTCAAAGGATTAAAAAACTTATCCACCAGACAAATGTTGTTTCTTGATCAGATGTCATCTCCTGGAGGAACAATTGTAATTCTTCAAGGTTACTCTTCAGGAAAGTTTATATAATTTTATTTGTATTATGGCGCCTTTCATGTAGCATTTCCTGTGTGGAGGTTTATGTAATTGTAATTGCCTTCACTGTCTGCGGTGAATAACGCAATTATTCAAAGAAATTATGTAAAATTCTCCTCTTGTTTCTGAAACTAAATTAGAATGAAGCATCTGCCATAATTTATGGGGTAAGTTGCCTGACAATTGTACAGATAGGTAAGAAAAGAGTTTCTCAAGGTGTTCCCACACTGGATGATGGAGAAATAATTTAAGTTGCCTGGTTGCATGACGAGACTACGATTAATTTTAATGTAACCGTCTGGTGGTGCGACACCTGATCTCTCCGCTCAGTGACAGGTTCTCCGACAGAGATAGGGAACAGCACGAGATTAACCAATCTGTTTCTTAATCATTGATACCATCTAATCTCTGAAATATGTCCTTTTTTAATTGAACATTTCTTATCCGAACTTTTCTTATTCTCTGGGTGTTCTATAATGCAACCAGCACGCACCACTTTTATAGGGGGACGCACCTACATTAATGTAGAACTTTGTCCAATTGTAGACAGGGTGCTTTTGCTAACATGTAGTGCTACACCCATTCAACATCTTGAATTCAATGAGTATAATATATTTCAAAAGTTGTTTGTAAGAAAATGTTCTTGGTACATTGTTGGTGGCAAGTGTACAAATGTGCAATGCTCAGAAACATGAGATGAAATAAAGTAAAATAAGTTTTTAAAATAAAATTTTTAAAGGCATCCGATACCCCTATATGACGTGTTTCCATGACGTCAAGGGATTTCCCATTCTCCTGGTTTGCCAAACACTGAGCTTCACTGTTTTTAATTGTTGGTAAAAGCTGAAGCCTTTTTCTTTGCGAAATTCCACAAAAAGCCTGTTAAAAATAGAGCAGTACTGTTAAAGGAAGAGATTAACTTAACCTTTCTGGAAATACCAGACATAAAGAGGAGAAATTTACAGCAAAATGTTGCTCTCTGTAAGAGTGTGTTAATGTTTCTTAATTATCTTAATTAAACTGAAAAAGTTTAACAATGAAAATATCAAAAGTTGAAATATAAAATGTCAATTCTAGAGTTCAGAAAATTATTGTTTCTATTCAAAAAGCGAATGAATGACGTTGCGTCGTTGAACGTTCGCATTGCTGGCACGTAAATAACGTCATGGCAGCATTCGATGTAAACAAATTCCAACCAATGACTGCAAATTGAAGAAGGCCTACTTATCATAGAAGTGCCAAATACTCCCCTCCACATTGTCCCAAAAACATATGGTCCCCCAATCTCAATCTCTATGCTGACTCTGACCAGCCAGTAACCTGAAAGTTTATGCACCAAAAACACCATGCATTGGTTTTGTCTCAGATCATCAAATTTGACAAAACTTTTCCACTTGGAAATTGCCATTATCCATCAGAACATTAAACTATTGCCTCCCACGATGGTTTCAAATTTCACGGAGATTCAAACCTGGGAGAGTCACGACGTCAATTAGTTCAAATCTATTGGTATGAATGTCATGTAATGCAAACACGTCGACCCTGCAAAACATACACAAAACAAACACACAGATCGGTATTCAGACAGTAGAGATTTTCGGAAAGACACATAATCCTTGTCCAATGAGATGAATCAGATGAACTTGTTCAAATCAATATAGCAATACAGCTATAAAGTTTTCCCTAACTGAAGAGTACTTTAATTCATTGAATCTAGGTTATTGGCAATTATAATTGGTATTTGTTCATTGGTCACTTAATGGTAAGACATTGGGCTGGTACACAAAGGTGACTGGATCAAATAGAGGTCGCACATGATTTGTCCAGTGAATTCAGAGTAATCCATCTGTCAAAAAATGACGAAAACCTTCCCAACGGTTTCCAGATTGATACGGCCACGTACGTAGTACAACGGGAGGTTATCTTTTCACAGGTGTGTGTCTGTTCAGAGAGTGTACCCCAGTCCACAGCTCTTTCCCTGGTGTCTGGTCTCAGGTCCTTTCCTGGGGGTACCCCAGTCCCAAGTTTTTTCCGGGTATCTAGTTCCAGGCCCTTTCCTCGGGGGTACCCCCCTGGCTGGGACTGGGGACAGTACAGAACAGCGAGTACTTGCTATCCAGCGGGCCGTACGCCTCTTGCGGTCACGTAGGAGGACTTTCTTGGTTTCGAAGTTTAATTTGACAAAGAAAAAAGACCTAATTTTAGAAAACTTGAATGGGTACAACTTGAGTTTGACATAAACAATGCGGGTGCTACAGGGGGTTGATATTCAATGTTAATGATGATGAAGATGATGTTTGCGGATCAGTACGAAGTTTGTTTGTTCTTAATAACTTTGTTGTTATAATTATGATGTCTCAGTGTACTGTTACAGCGGGCTGGGACTCATTAAACTCATAAAGGAAACTTCTGTGTAATTTCAGAATAATTTTAGAATAAGTTATGTGAGTTTTGAATTGTGTTTGCATTTTGGGTGAAAGTGATCGACTATGTTTCTGAAGTTGTATCAGATTGATCAAGCCGAATGAATCACTATTGCCGCCCGCATCCGAGGGTTGCGGGAAGGCAATGTTTTAAGTTTTGTCTGTCATTATGTTGGGTAGTTACAGAGTAATCAAGTCTGAGAGTACTCAGCCACACGAATGTTCTTCAGCAATCGTTACACATGTAAATTTTTAGACTTAAACAGATAGATTATGATCACCGGGGTGATCATCATCGAATTGCAATAGAGATCTAGCATGACTTGTCTCCCCTACCCAGGGTTCCATTGCAATAAGGGATGAAAAGTGTGGGTGGTTGGTCTTCAACAGAACATTTTCAGTACATACTACTTTGATTATTTAGTCTGAATTGTAAGTACTGAAAATGTTCAGAAAACAAGAACAGCCTCCATCATTTAATCATTTATTCAAAAATGTATGTTTGTGATGAGGTTCAGATAAATGCTCACAATGTTGAAAATGCCTGAGGCATCTGTCCTTGTGTCTACTAATAATGTTGGTTGGGTATTTGATCATGTCTTACTGTTCACATCAATATGTCCAGTCTGCCATCTTGTGACCTACATTCTCCCAACATAGCCCCTGGAGCAAAAAAACACTTCAAATAACCCAACTGTGTAAATCAAATCAAACAGCAAAGCCCAATCACACTAAACACCTAAAATCCCCAAGGAGCCTCTCAAATTATAAACCTGTGATTATTGATAAATACCCCTCCAGGCGCCTCTTGACAATCAAATTAATTACACTTCTGAGGTGCGCACTGACAAATCTTCCACAGAGACGACGCACACCTGGTATTTGCAAGTCCTTACTGCCTTCTGAAGAAATACACAAACATCCGGATTACAGAGTTTTCCCCAAATCGAACACAAATTCAGGGTATTCAGCAAATTCGGGGTATTGGATAAATCACGGAAGCATGAATTGTGATCACTCTAAAGATCCTTTCTATTACTTAAGTCCACTTGGAACAGTGGTAGCATCTCTGTCTCTTGCAGAAGAAGTAGTAGGTTCAAATACAGCAATGCCTTTAATCCAGGGGTCATCAGTGAAAATATTTCTGGAAAACTCAAATAGTGTATAGTGCCACATTGATCTCTGTTCCAGTTCAATTTCATCATATAACACGCAGTTTTAACAATGTCTTAAGGTACTTCGATACAACATACACTTTTCAAATTTATCAGTAGTCATTCGAAGAACATAATAATTTAACATTTAACATTCAACATTCACTAGAAAATTATTGAGTAATCACACTACAAAGATGACTAAATTTCCCATTGAAATCAATGGTAATCTGCAGTCTTCTCAAATTTGGCATGGTGAAATTTCTCAAGACTTCACACAAGAATGCAGATATTAAAAACTTGTGGCTTCAAATAACAATTGTTGAGTTACTCAATATCTTTCTATTTTTAAATTAAGATTTTGATGAAATTGTAAGTTTTATTTTATCTGCCAAAAAGGTTCATGGTCCACTAACCACCAGAATGCATTGTAATTGACCACTGTTAAATATACAGCTAATGGTCAGTGAAGCTTGGGGGTGTACATTTTGGCCCTGAACACATGGCTGTGATGTCAACGTTGTAAAGAACGACCTTAAAGTAACTTTACCATCAAGTCAGTACAACCACTGGAATACCTGGCGTGCGTTCTGACAACTTTTCGTCATAGACGAGGAAATTGTCTATGGGGGAAATTGCAATTACAGTTCCAAAGGCGGGTTCCTTTTTGCCGCAGTGGTTCGTTTCTCTTGTTGTTTTTGATGGAAATTATCTCATAATTGTTGGATATTGATCAAATTTGACATAGAACAGGACAAAGAAACCATCTTTGTGTCATTTGTTTTTTTTATTTTTTGCATAGCGTTTGGAGAAATATTCAAACACTCAGCAATCTGTTTCGAATACAAAGTTTTTTAACATTAATTTCTCTTTCTCTTTTACTTTAATGGGAGATCAAAGTAAAATACACGCAAACTTCCTAATATTTTTAGCAACGGAATAATATTAAAAAATGACGCTTCGTCGTTGAACGTTTGCATACCGGCACGTAAAATGACGTCATGGCAGTAGTCTGTGTAAACAAAGTGATGACTGCAGCTTAGGACCACTTACCATAAAAGTGCCAAGGCATATTCCAGAAAACTATGGGCCCCTCTTTCAATCACTACGCTGAATCTAAACGAACCTACAGTCTCCCAGCCCGTCTCCGTTCAGATTACATAAAGGGTACTGTACTCATTCTGTCCGTAAAAAAGACCATCACAACTGGTACTTTGACGGCGATGGACACGAAGACAGGACCGAGATGATTTATTAAAGTCAAACGTTCAGTGTTCAGAGCCTGGAACATCAATAACGCGAAAAAGATTGCAAAACAAATATGACCCTTCCACACTTGGCAACCAAATGCCACGCGGACAAGAGCACCCTCAAATTCCATACCAAGCGTTTCTACGGATTAAGATTCAGAGGAAAATGTTCTTTACACAAAATATTCCAAGGAACCGCTCAGCCAGCCGCAGGAGGTGATGGTTTAGATTCTGTCACCTCGTCTGCTCTATTCATGGTGTGAAGTAGAGATTTGCGACTGTTCAGCAATTCCGGATCGATCTGTGGGCGATAATGACAGTAATCAACCCTGGTAGCGTCTGACCCTGCAGGGGACCCGTCATTAAAGGGACGGCCCCCAGACGCAGGTTCCCCCCGCCAACACGTCTTTATCAAACGTCAACAAGTTCAGAAAAAAGATCATCGAACAACCCGCTTCATCATTTGATCATTCTATTTCAAGTCACGTTGCTGCTTTATTTGGGAAACGAAAGCGAAAAGTTCCAGACATCTTTTCAAAATTTGCTTACTAACTTGCACGTCATTTTCAGAACATACAATTGTCCACATTGTTACTTGGGAGATCTTAGATCTAGATGTGGTCATGCCCTATTTGTTCCAACTACATGATCTAATTTCAAGATTGAAGTGGTGCCGAAATAACTCAGAGAGGAGAGCATTAGAATGATTGAGAACCTGGGTTCAATGCTCACTGGGGCACCATCCTGTCACTGGATTTTTTTGTTTTAACACAGTAAAGCCTCTGATTCAAACATTGCCATTGTTGACAATTCTGTGTTTGTGAAAATTTCGAATTGTGGAGTCAGAGTGTAAAGAGAGATGGCTGTAGCTCTTGATCAATTTTTGACCAAGCTTACACGCTTTTACTGTGCAAGAAACACTTAATACGTAATACCTTCGGAAATTTTTGTAACCTTCATTTCAACATGCGTAGTCCAATTATAGCAAGAACAATGATTAATGGAAAATAATTTGAATTTAATTACGTTTAATTGTCTGGAATTTCCAATTAAACCACATTAAAGTTATCAATTTGAAAAAAGAATCTAAAGTCCTATTGTTCGGCAAGGAAACAATTTGGATTTTAATCAAGATGCTCTGAATGAAGAACTGACTTTCAGTTCTTTTGTTCCCGAGACAATTCCTTTCAGCGAGCTAAATCACCTCTCCACCTCACAGTGGAGATAACTTCATATCATGTCCTTGTGCATCAGTAGAGACTTCTTCTTCTGCTTCCCTTGGTGCCCGAGGTTCGATATTTAACTCTTTCTCTTTGACATAAGGGGCCAACATTCGTCATTGTTTGTAACCTGAGCGGTCCCTCAGCGGAAGTGGAGGGAATACGGGGAAGGAATAGGAATGAGATGGTTCATCTAGGTGTGATCTGATGGTCCAGGGCTGAGATTAGATACCAGACATTAGGTGTGATTACAGTGTGTGACCTGAGTACGGTAAAACACCCAGATAGACATAACTCTTGGCATTTCTCAGCAGCAACTTTCCTTTTTGGTCCGGAACCGGAAACGCACACAAAAGCGCATCTTGTTCCACTGAATTCAAGAGTGTAAATTAACATGCGAGTTTCTGCTTACAAATATGCATTCTGTAGAATTCTAGAGAATCTGATAAATGTCTGAAGCATAAATAGGGATCAATTTAAATGTTCTCTTTGTTACCTGTCTCTGTGGCACTGTGTTAGCACTCTGGCTCTTACGCAAGAGGTAGTGGGTTCAAATACCATTTCTTACAAATATTTATTATAAATTTCATTGGAAAAACTCGATGGGAATGCCTCGACTCAGATCCTACTGGCTTCACACCACTGTCTGTATGCAGGAAGTGGGAGAAGTTGCCACCAAGAGGTCGGCAGGTGTCGCACTCTGACGTGGTATCTCAGGAATCCATTACAAATAGGTGAGCAGTGAAGCGCACAATCAAGTGATCTGCCGTGTCTTTAAATCTCAGCGAAGACGTCAGCAGAACCTCAAAATAGGGACACTCTAAAGACTGGAAGGAAAAAGAAAATTGTACATTAGCATTAATTCTAGATTGAAAGACAAAAGATGACAAAGCAAAATGAACAGGATCAAATCAATGAGAACGGATCTGCACTACTGAACCATCCATGTATGATAGGTAATAATTTCAGTCAAGTCTACCTGTGTGTCTGTTCCGGCTCTAACTTTCGAACTACTGTAACTAGGAAGTTCATTGTACAGATGCATATTGACCATATCTAGGTCAAGCTTGGGTATCAAGGTTATTGCATCAAAGTCATGGCCAAATTAAAAAGACATATTTGAACAAACTTTTACTTATGTATGCTTATATTACACTGAAGATTACTTAAAAGTTCAAGGTCATCTCAAGGTCAAGGTCACTGAGGTGTCAAGGTCAAATTAAAGGTGGACAGGTTTCTGTCTACTGTAAATGTTTTTGTGATCTATGTGTTACGCTGATGGTGCGCCTTCGACTGAAAGGCATTCTTGTTTTATCTATCGACTGCAGTCCGTGACCAGCACAAAGAACCCATCCATCACTGCTGAGCGATAATGAGGAACACTGACCCAAACTGAAGCAGACTCAAAGAAACGAACACATCGATCTGTTCCTACTGGAATCGATGTGAGGATCGTGGCGACGGGTTTGAACAATATTTGCTCTTAAAAGTTACAAATTTAAAGTTTTTTTCACCTTCAATTGACAATTTAAAACAAACCAGAGATGAATATTAATGGATGAAGCTGATGAGTTGGTGCACCTTCTCTGGGAAATCCTTGATCCGCCACTGAGAAAAACATCAGGCTTGTAATCCCAGAGTCGCTGTTTTGGTTGATGGTCACCATTGACAAACTGTTTATTATTAGCATGACAGTTAGTCGTTGAGGAGTGAGTGGGTGGAGATGTGATATCTGTGCGGAGAATCTAAAGCCTTAATCACCCTACGACTTATCATGCAACACTCACGGCTACTATTTCATTGAATTACTCCACTGCTCTTTCGTTTTTAAAGCTAACAGGGAGTTTTAGTTCCACGCTGAAGTCCAACTGAAACGTGCGATACCCTCGGCTCATTCCTCCTTCATTTTAAAGCAATTAGGGAGGTTTGGTTTCACTCTTAAGTCAAACTGAAACGAGTGATATTCTCGCCTTAGAGTTCAATGAATTCATTCCTCTTTCATTTTTAAGCAATTAGGGAGCTTTTGTTTCACGCTTAACTCTCCAAACGTGCGAGACTCCAGGTGCTCTAGTGTTGCATCAAATTATTTAGGTAGCTTTACTTTCACGATTGTCTGACCGTTTCTTTTGGGAGGTTTAGCATGTTATTGTACTGATACAGGCATGTGTGCGAGTAAGTTATGGCTCACTCCAGCGAGTAACCACGCCCATATAAAAACTGTATAAATACTAGACTCCCTTGGGCCCTGGGATTAGATTTGGGATTTCAGACTTTGGTTCAAAATTGTATTTTGAATCAAAAGCCAACCTATTTATTCTTAGAGAACTTAGATCCAGTGACCTAGGACATCGATTACTCCATAGCTCTTACGTTGTAAAATGATTAACAGCTTCAACTTCTTGCTTCAAGTTAAAGCCTAATCCAATTGCCGTGTTCCTTTCTGGTTTTTTTTAAGAAATTAAGAGGCTTTCAGGCTGATAATTAGATTGAATAATAGTGTTAGTCTAATGTTTTTACAGGCATTAAGCAATATTAGTGAATCTGATTTCATTTTCCCATCATTTGCTGTTTTTGCCATGAATCAGTTTTGCAGTTTTGCACAGCATTCAAATTGTGGGTTTCAAAGATATGGTTGCAATCAGGATACTTGTGAAATGTATTACCAAAAGTATTTTCATTGTTTTCCATGAAATTATCCAGCTCTGCAAACAAACTCCACTTTCCAAAAAAATTAACTAACTGAAGACAATAAATCAAAATACAAAATAATTAGAATAATCCTTTCAGGCTCAATTTAAAGCTTTGGTGCCTGTGTGATAACTCTTTAAGTTCGGATAGTCGACTGCTGAAATATATTTCAGGAAAACTTTATTGATTTCGTCAAATTCACTCAAATTCGGTGCTTTAAATACAGTCTAATTTTAACATGGATATAAAGACCTGGAATTCACTGATAATATGTCACACAGGGGCCATACACTATTACATCTACAAATGGGAAAGAAATTAGGAAATTAAAGTTTAATTTTCCTCCCTAATAAATCTTCATTCCAAACTTCTCTGAACTTCTCAAACTAATCTTCTACGACAATAAATCTACCAGCCCGACCCCTTAAGACGAGGGTTGTTGAGTCTAATCGAAGATTTTATCAGCCGGCATCTCTGTGCCCGTGATGGGTATAAAAGAACCCGTACCAAGAGGACGTGTTTACAAAAAAAATTGTAAAGAAAACAAATTGAGAAATGAAATTGGGTTTATTCGACCATGCAATTAAACGAGTTTCAATTTCCGACATTTTGTGAAAGTTTAGCGATCGAAAATTGATATGGAGTAGATGTATTCCTCGCCCACCCCTTCCCCCTTCTCCCTTTGCTTGCTTGTTGTTGTTGTTACTGATGGTTTGTTTGGCAATGGTGGTTCATTGAACAATACAATATTTTGGAGTAGATTTGATTATTGGGAATCTATATCAGTCCATTTACTGTGTTGCGAATGACCTTTTTTCCTTTTTTGGGAGTGTTGAGTGGTTTTCTACATGTGTACACTTTACAAAGTGAATAATTCACCACAGGAAGCACAGGAGTGGATCCACAAAATCTTACTGACTTCACATTCTCTATTTAGCATTTTAGAAAGTATTGTTAATGAAGCAGCTAATGCTAACTTGAATGGGGATTTCAAGAGTTAAGAATTTGACTGCCCTGTGGAATTTCTGTTGTCCTTATATAAGCGTCTACGTTGGTGTAAAGATTTTCTGAGTTACTCAATATTAACTTTTCAAAATTTCCGAAATTGATTTTAATCCAGAAAGAAGATGCCTTAGTGACAACAGTATTATTAGTTGACAAAACCATTGGTCAGTAAACATACATTCTACATTCTGCCCAGAAGAGGACGACCAGTTGTTGACCGTGTGTGAAACTTTAGTCCAGTCAGTAAAACGTGTAGAATCCACGCCCTACTTCAGTATGTTTACTCTCATTTCGGATTGTTTACCCTGCGTGACGTTTCGTATGAATATCTTCATTACTAATTGATGTTCGACGCAACGCTCTTTTTGAAAAGATAAACAAAACTTCTTTTGCACTGAGTGACATTTCATAAAATAATTCGAAAGCAAATTTGTCATTTTTTAAAGTAATTTGGTTGTTTCGTTTGATCAAAACCAGTTGCCTTAACGTTTTTCTACATTTGAGCAGTAAAACAAAATCAGTTTGAAGATGTGTAGATGATTTTACAGTAAAACATAACAGGGATGGTGGTTGGTTGCAGTTAAATTAAACAGACCTTGACTTTATTATGAAAATAAACTCATAGAAATTGAGTATTTGAAGAGGGATGTTCATGTTTTTTTCCTTGGACAACCCACTGGTGAGTTAACGTCCTTGCTCTACCAGAGGAAACCTGGATCTATCCCCCAAAAAAAAGACTGTTGGCATTGAGTTTATTTAGAGATTTTTCGTCTCTCACCACTGGCAGGATTTCTCGTTATTCGGACGTGTCACCATCTATTTCTCGCATTCGTTTCACTCTTGATTGTACGTGACAGATCTTTGATTGTTTCCGGACGGATTTGTGATTGTCCCTGGACAGATTCTTGATTTTTGCTCGAACAGATTCCTGGTACTACTTCACCCTGGAGGAACATCACAAATTTCGGACGAAAACGGAGATATCACTAATTTCTGACTTTCTGATTACCATGTAAG
>JBCAUG010645120.1:0-13960 GCA_038406175.1 Haplosyllis leylae | reverse complement strand
TTGTCATCTCTTAAAACATCATACCGAGTACAAACTAATTCATGCGGTGCGACACAATGCTGATCAGCATTCTTGTTTAGTCATTTAATTTTGTTCCCGTCTTGATTACAAACACATTCTCTCCTCATTCGTAAGAAATTTTCACTTTTGAAAAGTCACAAAAAGTTTCAATGATATTACAATATAATGTTGTCCAAATTTTAGTAAGAATTTCCCAGTTTATACTCAAATAGTGCATATGAATATTTTTAATGCAGAAAAGGATTTCCGGGATCTCAGCCTGTATCAATGGACAGACAGAATCTCGACTTCCTCAGCAAGAAACCCTACAAAGTCAGTTGGAAAGCGGACGGGACCAGGTAAATCATCCCATTGAACTGTCAATACTCTTCCTATATTGACAGTGTTATTACTCAAGTTTTGAGCTAAAAGATAACAGTTGTTACTACCATTTTCAATATAAAACATGTCATCACAGAATTTGATTTTGTTTGATGCAAGTTATTTTCCAGAATAACCAGAAAAAAATGTAATTTTCTTCACATGTGCACTCCGTTTAAAAGGGTACCTTTGGCACAGTACTTCGTGGAGTCAAGGGTTTTTTTCTTCAAATTTAATTATGCGTGAATTCGTTAGTGATTTATGACAGTTATAAATATTTTCGCATGTGCATTACAGGTATATGATGTTAATTGATGGTCCCAATAATGTGTACATGGCGGACAGAGACCATGCAATTTATCATGTGCCAAATCTCACATACTGGAAAAGAAAGGATCTTAACGCGCACCTGGGCAGTACATTAGTCGATGGGGTAAGAATATTTGACAATTTCCACTCTGTTAGAAAGTGTACCCAATCTGACAAAAAAGTTGTTTCTTTGGAAGGTTACATTTGCTTCATTACCTCTTGCGTTTGTGGAAAAAAGTTTGACTTTTGCATATGTCTAAACTTCAAATTTACTTCCAGTTGTAACGATCCCAGTCACGAATAGATGTCACATTTATTAGCAATGATCGCAAATTCATCTGATCATTCAGTTACACCGACACTTTAATATATATTCACAAAACAATAAAGCTTATGTACTACTTGCCAAGACGCATTTTCCGATAATTGCTCGTAATGATACACAATAGACATATACAACGTTCCTGGCAATGTTAATTAAACGTCAGAAAATGATCCAGTTTACACTGTGATCAATAAACCCATGAATTTTCTTTCACAGGAGATGATTACGGATACGGTTGATGGGAAACCAGTGCCTCGGTTTCTAATTTATGATATTGTCAAGTTTGAGGTGAATCATTTCTTTAAAATTTATTTACCTCGTGAACGGTATTCGACAAGTGTACTTTTCAAATATAATATTCAGGAGGCTTTAATTGTCTTGGAGTTAAGTAAATATGGATAAAATTCAAACAAAAAAACGAGATGCGACGAATTAAAGTAATAATTAAGACATAAAATGTTTCAACTCAAGATTGATAGTATGTTTCTGACTTGACATTTCACATCCTGTTCCGCTTACAACGAATTCGGTTAGAACGAGTAATAGCGGGCAAACAATTATTAACGAGCCATCATCTAATGTTGACAATGTTAAGAAATGAACAATAAAAACAAGCACCCGGTTACTACAGTCACATCCCAGTGTGTGTTGTTAGGAGACCGAGTCTTAATGGATTTTGCACGCTGAATTGTTGTTTTACTTTTTCAATTTATTAATACAGAATATTGATGTTGGAGGAACAGACTTTGAACGTCGGTTACTGTGTATTAAGAGGGAGTTAATCGAGCCACGATACAGGAAAATAACGGAGGGACGACTTGACAAAACCAAAGAACCCTTCAGTGTTCGACAGAAACCCTTCTGGGATATCTTTCAAACAAGAGCGGTTTGTTTGTCCAGATCACTCTCACTTTTGTTGTTCACTTAGTGAAAATTACCCTTGTTCTGATGGTCCACTTGGTAACAGTCCTTTCACATTGACCTGTCTGTTATAGCGGACATCTCCAATAATGGGTTATCTGCCGTTTTTACATCGTCAAGGAGCTCGGTGTGAATGAAGGCTAACGTTTGAATTCAGAAATAAATTAGCCATAGTTCATACTCATGTCTTGGTACAGAACTGTTTCGAGTTAATGACACACGAAAATTGTTCTTTCACAGTTGTTAGATGGCAGGTTTGCTCAGGAAGTCAGCCATGAAACAGATGGATTGATATTCCAGCCGGCAGGACTTCCGCCGGAAACAGATGTAAGTTGTCACGTATGTTTTATTGGCCCAGTAAGATCAAAATTAGCCACAGGAAATTTTGTTAATCTCTTAAAATATACGATAGAATTACATTATCTTAGCATATATGTGTTTTGGCACGATTATGTACGGATTTTGGAATCTCCATGTCTTAGAAATACGTGTGCGGACGATGCTGTGATGTGCTCAAGTGGAAACCACCCAGTCTCAATAGTGTTGACTTTAAACTGCAGATTGTGAGGGAACATAAAATGGGGTATGTTACTTTTAAGTGTTGAAATTAAATTTGAACCTTTTCTCTATATTTAGCCGTTTTTCATACATAAAGATGTTAAAAACTGTGTAATTTTCAGGGTTTCCACTACTTCTTAAAAACTAGAAAAATGAGAGGTTTCCAGTCTGGAAAAATCGTGCGACGTTCTGTAATTTCATAAAAAAAAATCCTGGGAAATGCATAGATCCCAACAGAAAATCCATCATTATTTGGTTTATTGTATTCCATGGCAGAGACGGGTCAAAGGTGTTGTAAACCTTCTGAGGACTCTGCATTCACCATAACTATTGAATTGAAAAGCAAATGCCGATTTCAAAGACCTGGAAATTATAAATTTTGTCGGTTCAGAAAAGTGGGAAGCCTGAATAGATAAAGTTAGTGAGGCTTGATAGCTTTCTGCTTCTCTTTCTTGCAGTATGCTGCCAGAAACGACGGGTTATCTTTGGGTTGGTGGCTTAGAAACTCCATTCGATCGCATGAAAGTAAGTTCGTCGACACATGTGGTCTGTAATTCCTTAATGACAAATGATTAATCCTTAAAACACTCATGGTTTGCATGGGTAGTGAAATAATAAATTTTGTATTGGGAAACTGTTTCCAGGAGGTCAGTTTTACTATTTGCAGGTTACTAAGGATATAAAGCAATTGGACGGAAAGATAATCGAGTGCCACTGGGACTTTCAAAGTAGAGGCTGGAAGTTCATGAGGCAAAGAACGGACAAAAGTTTTCCAAACAGTTTTACAACCGCTCAAGGTAATTACTGGGTAATGTACAGACGGAATTATTATCGCAAACCGTTGAATTTCGGGAAATTTGAGTTATCCTGAAGTACTGATTAAAGGTCGCCCGTTTAATACGGTATTCGTACACACACTAGTTTTACAGTATCAGCTTCTTTTTCAGGTGTGTGCGAAAGTATTAAGAATCCAGTCACCAAGGAAATCCTCCTGGATTACATACAAAATCACGGTTTTCGCCCAATGAAGCCTCCCACCTCCTTGCCCGCGAAAAGAGCTCACAACGGACACCATGCAGAGTCTAACAGTCACGACAGGGACGTTATGCCGCCTCCAAAAATGATGCGGAAATCTTGACCGTAAAAGTTCTTCAAAGGATGGATGAACAATGTGTTTATGATGTACATGCCATTTTGCATCTGACAATTGGCAAGCAATGCAATTACTTGGAGTTAACTGTGCTTGTTTACGGACAGTTTTGTTGACAATTTATCTAACAAACCCATGTACTAACTACTATTGTCACTCATAAAAATATGATAACATTTCGAGACCCCGTGTTAAAAATTCTGGAGGGACCACGCTGCGATCTTCAACATATCTGTGCATTTCACTATCGAGATATCACATAAATTGTTACCGCTTTGAAGGTAAAAATCTGGTGACATTTGGCTGTGGTATCTGTATTCTGATCAAATCTGTGTTAAACTACATTATAACTTGGTCATACGCAAGTACCGGTTTATTGCATACACACAACCGTGTAAAGATTCTCGTGCTCATGCGTAAACACCTTGCAAGCGCAGACATCCGCCGATGTACAGCGCAGTGTCCGAAAATTTTATTGTAGTTGAGCCAAAGAAGGATCTATGCTTTTTCTGAAAAGTTACATCACATGGTGGTAAAATTAAATGAGAACTCGGAAAAATACCACTGGTATTGAACACATTCAGGAAACCAAAACGAATTTTGAATACATCCGAAGTCCAATATTTTTTAAAAGCCGTTCACGATTCTGTAGGTGGAAAGTTTAGATTTAAAAGTTCGCTTACTATGAATGGACAGCAGCATTGTCTTTCCCAAATATTAAAGATTTACGCAAGAGCGAATTATGTAATATATTTTGCAAACATTTCCCAATTTCATAATTGGAATAAAAATGTGAGTAAATTATTCAATAAATACGAAAAGAAAACCGAATGAGACAGATTCCTTTCTTCGAATAAACAACAGAAAAATGACTGTATGTGAAAAATATTTATTTCTGTAAAAATCTTTACCAAAAATATCACATTATTCTTGAAAAGGACATTGCAAGTGTACATAACACGTACCCTCCGTACTATAACCGTGGTGGCAAATTGCATATGAACATAGCATTAACATTTGTGTATATTTTACTAAATTTTTCAACACCTATAAATGCTTTTTAATATGAATCATTAACCTTACCTCTGAATGCTGTAGTAACTTTTTCATTTGTTTCAAAAATATACCCGAATTAAGCGTACAGTTATTGGAACAGTTCAGCTGTATTTCTGTGGTGCCCAGTTGATGTATGAAACTTATGTGAACATAGTGGTACAAGCAAGGTATGCATGAACGTTAGTTACAGTCGTATCACACCAGTAACCAGTGATTACCCAAAATAAACAACAATCTTTTTGATGTCGGCACACTGACCAGACGTTGTGAAAAGTATAATGTTTAAGAGATAAATGCTAAATGCCTAATCTGGTATGTCCTGATGATTTACTTACAGAAATAAGCACACATGCTAACTTAAGTTTTACAAAAAAGGACAGGACATAAGAAACATCTTAATTTTCAGTCATACAAATAATTGAAATCTGAGGAGTTAAATATTTTTGTAAAAAAAAAAAAAAAAAGATACAAATTTCAGAACATTGTTTGCTATCCCTATCAATTCTGGTGAAATATATAATTCACAGAAAATCATAATTTTCAGTAATACAGAATTCTTCACAGGTGATGGTGGGGAATGTAAGCTGCCATGTTACCATGACACCAAATTACACTTTTGGTGTTCCAGCAACGATTTGGCTTTCGATACCACACTCGTCTTGGCCTCTGATGATCTTGAACAGACCTAAAAATTAAAGCGCCAACTTTAATTTTCAATGACTAACATACATAAAACAAAATTTGACTGCGCAATAAACAAACAAAAATCTACTGCAAATAGATTGCAAACGCAGTACACACCATGATCTCCCCAGTCTGTGTTCCAGGAGTTTGAAATCAGCCAATAGGGAGTACCGTTCTCAGTGCCCCAGCCAATCATCTTCACGGCATGCCCACCCAATGCTGCTCCGCTAACATGCTGGTACACTCCTAAATTCAGAAACGTAGGCAAAATTAACGGAGGAAACCTTTCAACCTATGTTTTTACAGGTGTCTGTTAACAGGGGGAGGGGGGGTACCCCATGGTCATGGTCACTGTACACTGTACCCCTGGCCAGGACAAGGGGTACCTCACCCGCAGCCAAGACAAGTGGTACCCCCCCCCCCAAAGAAAAGACAGGGGGTACCCGAATGCTGCTACGTTGCGGGCGGTAAGCCTCTTGCGGTGATGCAGGACTTTCTTTTTGAGGACATGCAAATATACTCATTTTGTGCAGTGGAAACATTTCTATGCTCTGAATATGTTTGGAATGCATCACCTGATTTGTAAGTTGGGAAGTCCGCATACACAGTGAAGGCAGCTTCGACAGGCCCGTAGGTCATTATCTCCTTCTGGATCTGCTCTACGTCACGACCGACGGAATATGATTTAATACCTGAATGCACGATGATAATTGAGAACATTGACAATGATGTAAAAGCAGACAATATAACGTAAGATCCAACAATTATGACATCTTACAATGTCTCTATTTATGACTGGATCTCCATAGTTAGCTTGCCGGATGGATTTCATTTTCAGTTTGCATGACATTTGAGAGGTTAGTGAAAAACTGAAATTCTTTTCCTACGACTATCCTGAATTATGATAAGGTGCTATGTATTACACCAGCTTAATTCTGTACGTACCAAAATGTTTATCTTTGTTGTAGGTGAGTTTGTATCCTTGTTCACACTTCTTCTCGCATGGTGGAGTCGGCTCAATACCAGTGCACGGTTTGCGGGTTCCGTTCACATGATGTTCACATGGCTTCATCTGATATGGTTGGCAACCCTACAAACCAACAGCGCTACGATTAATAAAATCTTTACTTTGCGTCCCGATGAGGGTCTTGAGGTCGACGCGATTACTTTTTGGACCAGCGTAAGGCACAATGTTGCCATTGTAACGCTTTGGAATCACGAACATTTCTATTGATTTTGTGGACGAATCGTAGATAACAAGTACTTTACAATAGTCAGCAAGAAGAAACTTGATATTTTTGTCAATAATTATTAGTACAGTATCAACAACAGATATGTTTCTCATGTCTATGTACCATGAAACCAGAACTAAACCACTTGATGTTTATTCCGACAATAAAAAGAAGGCAACGACTAAATATTCCATGAAGAATCATTTAAATCTTCATAATTTTTACCCCACGCTTCCTGTATACAGAGGTATTTCTCAATCATGTGACTGGATAATTAAACAAACCACAGATATATGCGTCATGTGCAAAAAGGAAAATGAAGAGACGATCAATACAAAATTATGAAAAGTCACAAGATGATCCCATTGTTGTTGCCTCATTTCACCCATAATTTGCAGAACAATTCAACCTGTTGGACGCAGTTCACCTCTATACACAGTTAATATATCGCACAGAACGCACAGATCGATTTCCGTTATTGCATATAGATTGTAACACTTAACGAATATTGATGAAAACTGTCAAGTGTTGTGAACATTTCGACAAAGTGCACCACAATTTAATCAAGTTCTTTAAGTGTTTTTTCTCTGTGTGTTGGCAAAAGTCACTTTGAAAGAAGAAGAGAGAAAGGACACGAACCTGGTGGCTTCCGTACTGTCCACCTGTAACGATACCAGTGTTCTCGAAGTAATCCCACGCAGCCCCGGGGAATCCACCTTCACATCTAACGATTGGAGGAGAGAGAACCAAAATTATAGCACATACGTATGAATGACGAAAAAAGCTTCCGCCTCAAAAACGTAGTACGAAGGCGAAGGCGAGTGCAGTCCTTCAGGTGTTATTTCTTCACCCTTGCCAAATCCCCCCCCCCCCCACCACAAAAAAAAACTGCACAAATAACCTAAACTTATGATTTTGATAACGCTGCAACCCGGTAACGGAGCTGAAATTGAAACACGTGGGAGTTTTACATCGTAAATTCACAGCTCACATATTTTCGAAACATTAGCTATTTTTTCACTTCCTGGTCTTTAAACAAGAATACTAACCGAATTAAGTCGTGATTATGTGATTTAATTTAACCTAACTTTGCTTTAGGTAGGAAGATTGAAGAGATAAACTGATTAAGATACAAAAAGTTAATGAGAGATAATGAGCTGAAACAACATGGAGATGAAGAGTGAGACGTGAGATGAAGAAGCTCCAAAAATGTATCAAGCCTGGGGGGGGGGGGGGGGGGATGTCAAAAAATCAAAGTTGCTCAGACTGACCTAAAACCACCTTTTGGCTTGAGAATTTTTGAAATCCTATGAAACCTTTAAAATTGGAAAGCTTGTATATCTGTTGAGACACAACCAACCGGATAGACAGACACCATAGTGACCAATTAAGTCGCTCCACTCTTGGAACGGCGCGACTAAACACTATACCTACCCCATGCCGCAAGTTCCACAGCAAGTCATCAGATCTTCAATGGAAAGGTGGGCATTCGTTGAACCTTTAGATGCGATGCAAATCCTGTCTGACATGGCCGCCACAGCTGCTGTTGCCTGCAAAGCGAAAAGCAGAATGTGTATACTATGGCGGTACACTGTACACAATCCTTACATCTTATTGAATTGTATTTCAACACAAGATCTTATCTTGACATATTTTTTTAAGTTTCTATTTTCTTATTTTACTTACGACACCAAGCAATTTTATGGAGTCACTGATACCCGTTTCAGATTTCGGTGTACACCTGTGGTAGTTTAATTTAAACTCCAGGGGATCATTTATATACTCCGTACTTCACAAGCTGCGTGTACTGATTCTCAGATTTATCTCCGAATATTTTTTTTAAAACTATTATTTTTGCTTCATAAAACTATGTGAGTAGTTTTCGGACGCACCCAACAAGACCCACAATTTCCCTGATCTCTAATTTCCTTTAGCGTGGGACAGTTCGTCCATTGATCGCGTGCATCGAAGCTGTCAGGAATCTTCACTCCACTGAGATCGTGTCGTAATTCCTTTAACCGCCAGTTGTTTGGATTTGGAATAACACCACACAGGCCCTTCACATAGTGAACAGACATTCCCTGAAAAGCTGGTCCTGCCTAAAATTACAAGGTCTAAAAATATACGGTCACGCTTTTAACATTATTATTTGTGGAGTCGTCGTTAATTTCTGTGATTAAGACACAAAGAAACATCAGTATACAGTTTACATTCCGCCGAATGAAGTTGGAAACAATACTGAAGGGTCGGGTAGTAATACCTTCCATGTTGTATTGGCTCTAAAATTGATGTAGTTGATAATCTCATCCGAAAGAGGCTGGTTGATTGGGATTCGCTTTGCTGAAACAGCCGCAATGACAGCTGCCAGTAAAATGGTCAAATTCATCTCGGTGTGAAAAATGTTCGTAAACTACAAAAAACGACAATGATTGCATCAGTCATTAAGGCAATTGACTTTCAATGAATATGTCATGATTCTGCAGAAACCCAAGGACATTTCCTGAACTTGTGAGGCATACTGGTTGTAAACAATAATTAAATAACCCATGCTGTTAAGCAAGACATGAGAACAATTAATATACCAGTGAATATTCCCAGACCAATCAATTTCAATTGCTGGATTTCTCATCAGGACTGATCTACTACGTCTAATTGCAACTGATGCTCAGCATATCTCTCACCACTGCTACGGGCCAATTTATTGTGTTCCGTCGTTGTCAATAACGATGAGAAATGTCACCAGTGTCAACATTCATGAGCGAACAATAACTTTACCCGCCAGATACACTTTAAATTGAATCTCAAGAACCAGTCTGTTTAAACCTGAGGCACAAGCACTAACTCAACATCAGCTACCGGTAGACTACATACGTGAAAATATACGGTCAGCCGTAAGTTGGCATGATCTTTTTTTCGACATACTTGCGCGATCATTCAACAAAAGATTGGTTAAACTACGGTTTCTGTTATCAACATGTGTTTGGACAAGTTTAGAGCTAAAACCAACCACAACTTACCTTCAAGAAGAAAGATAAAATGTGAAAGGAACCAAATTTTCTAGTCATATGATGACAATCACATGACCTTGTTTTCTTATCATGTGACTACTCCAAGGCGAAGGTCATTTAATTTTTCCCGCGAAAATAAGGCGTTAATAAATTTGATAAATTGTTAATTTGCAGAAATCTGCAAAAATGTCTAAGAATTACGAAGACCTAAGAGCTAAAAATATAGCAGATAACAAAAGAATTCTTGCCGAACTTGGGCTGCTCAATCCAGTAAGTTGTTATTAGATTGTAGATTATTCCTTAGGGATCACAATAGTTTGTAGATCTAGATCTATCCGTTGCGGATGATTATATAACACCCATTGTCTGTTAACATTGCAAGTGCAAATAAGATTTCAGTTCCCCTAGTCAGGAGTTACTTTTGTTCAAGTCGACAACCATTACATCGATTTTACAGAGACTGGTCAGCTCAACAATCATTTGCATAATTTACGAAAAATAAACTAATGAGCGTTACATAACCATCACCACAAGTACCATCTCTGGGTTTGGAGAGATTCTGGGTTCTAAACACTGATGCATTCAGTGGATAACTATACCAAGTGAATGAATAATTCAATATGTATTTCAGTTTAAACCGCTACCAAGAGTGAAAAAGAATAAGATTGTGAAGAAACCGGTGGAAGAAAAAAAACCAGAAGAAAAAGAACAAAAGTAAGTAGATCTACACAAAACTTTATGGTACAGTGTGTGGTGTTGTAACTTTACCACAGTTCACTGAAGAATTGCATGGACAGATTGTTCGTTCACCTCTGAGAAAAGTAGATCGAATTTGTTGTGAATTGCTGTCGATTTTAGACATGTTATTACCAACGCAAAAACAAAACCTGAAGATGTGGAAGGAGGCTATGGCTCTGTGTACTCGGAAAGCAACTCCCGACCAACAAGATCTTCATCGAGACTTCGGGGAAAGGTATCAGTGACGTTAATTTCGATGTCAAGAACACGCAGTCGTTTTACACAATGACTCAAATGTTTGCTATTAAACCCTTTTTCATTTCCCTACATCACAGACAATCGATTTTTCGGAGGAAAGGATTGATCGCGCTTACGAAGAAGCTGAGGAAGCTGAAAGAGAGGCTCTGGAAGAGACAAGGGAAAAACGCAGAGCATTGGCAAACAGACCCATGGTATATGGACCAATTCCAGGTACATGTACAGTCCAGTTGTGTGTCAAAGGACTGTAGGTCAGAAATTCACGATGGTTTTGGTGCACACACCGTCAATATCTTAAAATTGCATGCAGGTGTCAGTACACCATAATTGACAAAAATCGTTTCTTCCTGTAGGCATTGAAGTTGGTACATGGTGGGCAATGAGGATGGAATGTAATCACGACGGTATTCACAGGTATTAAGGTCGTCCACACACAAGATATATTACATGTACAATGGTTTCTACGCGTTATACTGTTTAGCATTTGCTCGCTCAAGATGCAACAAATGTGTGTAGAACCTTATGAACGAACGTATAGCCACTTGGTGCGCATCACATCTTGTTGTACTTTGAAAACCAGAGCAAAAATAATTTAACTCTGTGTAGCGTGCTAAAGACATCCGGGAAAAGCGTTTGTTTCAAAACCTCAAGAATTGTTTTAATTTTAGACCAACTGTAGCAGGTATTCATGCAGGCCCTAAAGGTGCCTATTCAATTGCACTTTCTGGTGGCTACGAGGATGACATTGATATGGGAGACTGCTTTACTTACACTGGAGAAGGTATGTTTCTGACCGTCACTTTACTATTATACTATGTAATGTCGTTTTAGACCGCCGGTAATGGGTATTCATGCAGGCCCAAAGGGAGCCTATTCGATTGCCTTGTCGGGAGGTTACGAAGATGATGTTGATATGGGTGATTGTTTCACCTACACTGGAGAAGGTATCTATCGCGCAAAGCGTTTTAATATTTGCTGGCGCATACATGTTTCCCGTTAGAAAATGAGATCGTTCTGGAATGAACTAAGTATAGTTTGGAACGTTAGAAATAGAAGTTTATTTTTCTCCTTGTAGGAGGAAGAGACTTGAAAGGTACAGCCTCAAATCCGAAGGTATGATAACAATGGTCTTGTGCATGTGTGTTTTCGAAAAATTTGTCGCAACTCATCTAGCACTTGTTGTCAAATTGAAATAGGCTTTACTTTTGCTTTTATTGCACGTATCATGTTTCCTTTGCAGAACCTGCGAACTGCACCCCAGTCTAAGGATCAAACTTTATCAAGAGGGAACTTGGCTCTGAAAACTTCGTCAGAAACTCAGTTTCCAATACGAGTGATTCGAGGATTCAAGTCCGATTCCCCATTTGCTCCGGAAGAGGGTTACAGATACGACGGTTAGTTTCTCTTCATGCTATTGAAAGACAAGAACGTATTTAAAGTACTGTATTGAAAATCAATTTGTGAAGAAGTATTAAGTTCTGGGACGAAGGTCTTGTGGCTAATTCACACCGATCGAGACTTGGCTGGGACTTGTTCCTGTCGTTTCGAATTGGTGCACGTGGAAACATTTGCACTGGTCCGAGACAGGGATTGCTACCCTCTTTTCTCTGCCTCAGTTCCGGTCCCGCCCACGGCCCTATTATTAGTGACTATGTAAAACACATTATGACATAGCATACGAAGTGGACACACAGATTGTTATAAAACGGTCGAAGATATAAATCTGGACAATGAAGTCGTAAAGCATTTTTTTCTTTTGTCACACAGGGTTGTACAAGTGCGAAAAGGCTTGGTACACGACGGGCTTGGCAGGTTTCGGAGTGTGGAAGTTTGCGCTAAGAAGAATTAAGGATCAGGCTCCACCTCCATGGACCATTGTAAGTTCGGATGTTTCCCCTATTTGTTTGCAAATATAGGAGTGGTATCCGACGGAAATCCAGAATGTGACATGTACGCACTAGAATTAAGCTTTTTGACTATGTGATAGTTAAAGGTTTGTGTGTTTGATTTTTATAGGAGGGTGAGGAAGATGCCAAAACCGTTTCAGAAAATAGTGACAGCGACAAGGCGATAACTGACCATAAAAAAGAAACTACGAACGTTAAAGAAGAGAACAGTGAAATTAAGGAAGAAAATACCAAGAAGGAAGAGGGTGAAGAAGAGGAAAAAATGAAAACTGAAAAAAGTGAAGTGAAGAGTGAAATTCAGGAAGAAAATACCAAAAAGGAAGAGGATGAAGAAGAGAAAATGAAAACTGAAAAAAGTGAAGTGAAGAGTGAAATTAAGGAAGAAAATACCAAGAAGGAAGAGGATGAAGAAGAAAAAAAAAAGAAAACTGAAATAAGTGAAGTGAAGGAAGAAACCAAGGAAATGAAAGAACCGCTTGAGACTACACTAAAGAAGGAAGAAAGTAATGCGATGGAAAATAATGGCAAAAAGATACAGGAGAAAGATACGGATGAAATCATTGAAATTAAAGAGGAAAATAACAATGATGAAGGATCACAGAAAACTGAAAAACTTCCGAAAGAAACCGCCCCAATGAAAGAAATTCAGGTGTCTAAGAATGAAGGGAAGAAACGAAAAAGAAGCAGGAAAAGCGTCGAGTTTGATGTAGACGACGAGGAAACCAAGAAAAAGAAACCGAATACAGAAACTAAAAAGGTGAAGAAAGAAAAAGAAAATGCTTCTATGTCTAAGGGACTGATGGGTTGGCTGGTTAAAACGCCTTAAATCTTTTTTAATTGTAGAATTATAATAAACCTATACGTTTGCTAATGTATAGTTAATCTTTGAAGCAAAGTTAGTCGGATATTTTGATTCACTTGTAAATGAAATTGCAATCAAAAGACTAATGTATGATTCATGTTATGGTGCTTTGAAATGCACGTTTGTTTTACATATCACTTGTATGACTTAAGACTTTATAAATACAGTACATTGATCTGTCCTTAAAATGTACCGCAGAATCCTTCACTGCAATGAAAAAACCGCTTTGGACGTGTGCCGTTCATAACCAATTCTGCTCTATTATTGACATTAACGACAACTTAATTTTATGGCATGTTTAACTGAAGAAATTTTAGGCATTGCATTGGCGGATTAAAGGCCCATTTACAAGCTTCAGTTTCTCAACACATAGTCAACACTGCAATGACGCTAGCAGGGTTCCCACTTGCACTGGAAAACCTGGAAAAATGAGAAAAGTTTTTCCAGTCAGGGAAAAGTCAGGGAATTTTAAAATTATACCAAAAAGTCAGGGAAAAGTCAGGGAATTTTGCTTGAGTCAGGGAAAAGTCAGGGAAAATTTCACCAAAAAATAATAATAAATAAGTTGCAA
>JBCAUG010645009.1:0-13960 GCA_038406175.1 Haplosyllis leylae | reverse complement strand
TACATACATCTTGCTTATGTGTGACCGGACGTAAGACCTTCCTCAGAGGATCCTAGGTACCAGAGGTCCAGGAAAGCATAGACTATACTCGATCGTATCTGAGTATTATTAGTACACCTAAAAGACCTCGCACTGTGGATGAGTTATGTACTGTTATGTAAGTTATACATATTGTGTTGTGATCAACGAAGGTTAAGCAATGCCAGTGTTGTACATTCAATTGCTTTCCCCATTTTGGTGGATAAATTGGTACTTATACAGATAATAACTTTGCCTTTTTGCCGTACGACCACAAAGTACTAGCAACTTTAAAAACGTGTAAACGTCTAGATATAATGTTATGGAATATGATCTGGATATTTTGGGTATTTGTCAAATGAGAACTGTCGCACGATTTTTCAATTCAGAGACAACCCGAGTTTACATTAATCACAGAAAATAATCCAGTGTGCATTTCAAGACACGTTACTTGAATCTTTGCTTTGCAATAAGGTGCTAACTTCAAATTTAATGGGCCAAATATGATTCCGTTTTGGCACATTCAATATCTCTGCCACAAGTGTATCTAACTACAGCTTGCTTTCCTCACTCCTCCAATGAAGAAAAGACCACGTTAAGTCACCACTCGCCCAAAACGAAATTGATATTTCTGGTCATAAACTGCCCATGTGGTGACGTCTTTGTTCTCGGATAAATCATTTCTTCTCGTAAGGTCATGGTGAAGGAGAGGCCATTGGGTTGATTTAACAAGGAAAAGGAGGTGGAACGTACACGTGTACAATATCGCAGACATCTCAGGAATTACCCCTTCGTGCCAATAACTTATTCTAGAGATTAACACGATTTATCTCCTGGTTCAGCAGCGAGTGTGATTCTCACACTAGAAATATTAATTGCCTCCTTCATTTTGGTGCATCGAGAAATCAGCTTGATATGATTTTCGATTCAAAAAATACCAAGAGATTTTGTGATGTTATGATACTTCTGTGACTTTTAGCGATGGAATCAACTGGTGTTATTTTTTGCTTTTGTTTTGAAAACTGAAGACATGCCATAGTAAACCAGGTACGTTACCGCGTAAATGTGAGTGTATTCTTCTGGTAACACAATTAAGTTACGGTTACAAACAAACTGTAGTGTTTTTTTCCAAATTATTGTTAAAGTAAATGTTTAAGTAAGTGAATCTTTAAGAGAATGTGGAAAACTTGTGACTTCAGTGCGAATTCGTGACTTCGGTTTCTGAAACTAGAACTAAAAAGAAATTTCTTTCTTAACGCTTTTCTGAAGCATCTAAACAAGGCGAAATTAGCAACAATCTGTGCAGATACTTAATTGATAATGAAATACTTTGAAAAGAATTAAAGCAAACGATTTGCCAGCTGAGAATATTCTGGGTAATAAATGAAACTGGAATAAAATATTTGAAGCGATCTCAGTGGGAAATCCATATTTTGTGTCGACTGTTTTGGAACTAATGGGGATCACTATCTCCAATTGCAGTTCAATCCATCAAAGAAGAAATCATGATCATTTCGGTGACCCACATGATTCGGCATCTTACATTATGAGGTAGTTTGACTGGATGCTAAAGTGATAGACAAAGACTGAGCTCGATACACTGATGACTGATCATCTCGTGTCAGTGAGGCCTGTGCTTTCCCTGATGTCGCATTTGCCATTAAATGTTCAGTTGAAATAAGCATGCTAGGAATCCTTAATATTACAGTGTTGGCATGAAGTTTTCAGTGACCGGATTAGGCTGTGGTCAGTCTTGAGAACTAGACACTGTAAACTGGTTGACAATGTAAAGCTGTACATACAGCGTTATCAGCATGAACCAGGTCACAAGGTTGAAGAAAACATTTACAATTTTGTAAGGCTGTCAGTTCTTATCCAGAGTAATTACAGCAGTAAGTATGCAGAAAAAAGTGTGCATTCAAGAACTGAATATACTTTGGTGCGCATTCTGGAGAAAAGTATGTGTAGGATAGACAAGGGCAAAGTTTGAGGTAGGAAAAAACATCAGATCCCAAAAATTATGGGATTTTAATTCCAAGCATGTTTTAAGAAACGTTTGAAATGGCTGCCATTATTGTTGGTGAAGACGGATTTCTGTTTGATCTCATAGGTCTATATGTTTCAAGTGATTCTGAGCAACTTTGGCTTTTGACCCACTTGTCAACACCCGTCATCCCACACAATATTCAAATATCAAGGAGTGACGAATTTCACTTTGGTTACTCGTTAAAACTTACAGGTGATCCATGCCTGGTGAGATTGACCCCACCCTATTTCAGATTGAACCAAATATTGGAAACTTGAAATTCTAATTTGGATGTAGAGAGCTGTCATGTCATTAGTCATCTTGGATATCAACCATCAGCAAAAATCCTGGCAGAACAATGACATCAATTTTATTGTTTTTGGTAATGGCTGTCATCCAAGATGACCAACATTATTTTCAATTTGGTAATGGCTGGCATCCAAGGTGACCAACATCATATCGAAGTTGAAGGATGACACACTTAGTTTTGGTCTCTATGTTAAACAGTGGAGTTATGGCTGCAATTTTTATGATTTTTGGTAATGGCTGGTAGCCAAGGTGGTTGACCGCATTTTCAAGTTAAAGATTGACATTTGGTTTCAGTTGTAAGTCTATGTTGAACAGTGTAATTATTTCAGCCAGTTTAGTGATTTTTGAAAAGTTATTTCTTATCCATAACTTTAGCAGTCATTTTGGCAAACTTTTCGTGAGACAGGTTCCGGACGCAAGCTTGTTCGGCTTGATATGTAGAATCAGAATCACCGAAACCCTGTTTCGTGTAGCTGTGCTCAACTTAACTGTTTATAAACTCTTGAATGCAGTACCACGCATGAATCAGGAAAACAACCACGTAAATGATTATATTT
This sequence comes from Haplosyllis leylae, assembly GCA_038406175.1. NCBI lineage: Eukaryota > Metazoa > Annelida > Polychaeta > Phyllodocida > Syllidae > Haplosyllis > Haplosyllis leylae. Next base: position 11,050 of record JBCAUG010645009.1, on the reverse strand, counting down.
GATTTTCCGACAATTAAATAGAGAACATTAGACATTCAGATGGGTATGCATTGACAGTAAAACTAAACTAAGTTTATTTGTTTACACTAACAGAATTGCTGTCTGACTTCTCCAGTACTTCCTAAATTGTCCGGTGACTTCATGATCATTCATATAAATTAAGTCATTACAGTTAATTACAGTAGGCTATTGTTTTACTTGTAAGCTCCAATTCAATTTCCCAATTGGATGTGTTGACTCTTCAAACTAAACACAGCACATTGGTAGACAGAGTTCTACTGTATTCCTGTGAAGAAAAAGTTAAATATGTAAATTGCCAATGTCACTTTGGACTTTCGTGGAATATACCAAAGGATGGCTAACATAGCCTGATAATGAAGTAGCCTTGGGTTCTGTTAATTATACACATATGGACACATTCCGTCATTTACGGATTTGCATTGTTTTCTTGTTTGTGTGTGCTTTTTTCTCACTAAAATATTTGAAGTGGCGATTCTATGGTCCTAGAATCACTGAGTACATGACCACAAGATTTGGGGCATTTATGCTGGCAAATATTTATCAAACATGGTTCAGGTCCCCGCATCCATTTGGTGCATCTACGCATTTATTTCGCATCTCCGGGGGTATTCATATTCATGTCTTTGGAACCACGGTGGATGCCTAATCGTTGTGCGGATAATGGTAATGCTCATTCACAATCCCAAGAGCTAGGAAGGTACATTATCTACCAAAGACTCTTTAAAGTGGTGTGTGATATTTTAAAATGGAACATAACGAATTTCATTTGTGTAAGATTCTTTTTCTTGAGAATAACGGAGAGATGATACTTCAATTTAAACAAATCGTGTCCGTAAAATAATTAAAATGAAATTTGATCCTTATACATTGTTTAATTACAATGCTTCTGTGAACTGAAAAATTCCAGCTGAATGATTAAAATAGAAATGTACTGAGGATACCGATCCAAGTCTGCTGAAGGTAAACTGGAATCTTACAATGAAGGTTGAATGTATTTTGTATTTCCTTGGCTGAAGATAATATAACAAACGCTCAGTACAAACGAAGTATATTACACTATCACAATGTTCCTCCTTTGTAAGTGAACTGATGAAATTGGAAGTTTAGTTCAATGTGTTGTGCTGTGGGACCTTTTATTTTTAACTCCATATAAAAACATGACGAGGTGATACCGACCACGACGTCCGTCCCTTGTTTTTCCTTACTTGGAGGAGAGATGGTTGCTCCCCCCACCAAAAAACGCATAGAATTTCACAACACAGCCAGAGGTGCGTGTAACACATCCAGATCAATACCAGCGGTGATTTATAAGCCATTCCCATTGTGGGAAAATGAAACATGTTCCCCGCGTGTTATGAGTAATTGTGCTCAGCCCTTGCTTTGATGTTATGAAGTTTACGTGACCCACACTTTTTCCGATAAGGCAAGCATATAAACAAATTTCACATTCAGTTTCATTCAAATTAACTACTACTTGGACCAAAAAGTGGAAGGAATTACAAATGAAAATATGGTAAATGCAGTATCTTATCCTTTGGTCATTGTGACGATTTCAGGTACAGTACTTCCAGAGTCTAATTAGTGAACTTGAAAGGAATGAAGTTTGAGTACATTTTTAAAGGGTATCTACAAATGAACAACAATTATGGTATTATGAAAGTTAGCCTTTTCAGTCAACACACATTTTGCACCGATTTCCGTGAAACATTGTCACGCATGAACAAAAAACGTCTTTGCGTGCAGTTGCTCTTTTTACATTTAAGCTGATAATGAGCTTCATTGAAAGATGTATGTACGTAACGATGTTACTTCAGAGAAGACTTGTTATCACACACTTATTAATAAGAAGCTGTTATTATCAAACAGAAATATTTCAAGGTGATCACGTGAAGTTACAGTGCATTTCTCGCTTTTTGATTTTTATTCTATGATGAGAAAAAATCTCGATCGGGAAGGTATCAGTACAATGGGAAACGCAGAATATTTTTATTTATATTAATTATTGTTACATGGAAAAGTTCTTAAAATTCCAAAATATTGATTTTCTGATCTGAGACAAATTTTGAGTGTTGAAGTTATTCTATTACATCTCTCCTTTTCCGAAAAGTCTATATTTTAAAAAATTGCAAAAGAAATCTCTATCATAATTAGATTTTTGAATGCCTTCCCTGTCGTGTCCGGTAGGATCATGTTATTAAATATGGATTGAATCATCAGTAGTTAATTGCTTCGTCGTAATTTCGTGTCAATATGTAATTTATCGTCGCCAAACTTGCCAAATCTACGGACATTTTACCCATCAAGAATGTTGAAATTCTTGTTGTTTGTTTGGAAAACTCTTGAAAAGCCTGTTGAAAGACATTTCGAGAATGTGCCAAATTCTAAAGTTTCAAGGCAATCCAAGTACTTAATTTTAATGTGTTTCCATTTTAATAATGAGTAACTACATTTGGAATGTGGGTCACAGTAGTAGGTTTGTCTTTTCCGTCCGTGGCTGATCAGTTGTTGCTGGGGGTATTGAGGTTGAACTAACAGGAAAAAACGTTTGTCCTCATTGCAGAGAAATAATGGAAAAATCAAGCAAGCTTGAATAAAGCATGCAGTAATAACATCTTGTGTAGTAAAATTGTACCTTAATTTAGGCTAATCATCGCCAATCACAGGGCTCCCTTGTCGTGATGTGTAATTTTCATCGCTTGGAAACAGCGAACATGTGACCACCTTTTCGACGTTTTCATCACCACATTTGCTGTTCCTTTCATCATAGAATTCATACTGGTGATCAAACTGAGCTTTGTTAGGCTACCGTTTCGCCGGGACATGTACCGAATTACTTGCTTTGTTTATTCCGTAAAATATCGATATGGCTTTGGTTTGTTTGGTTAACAGAAACATCGTTGTAGAATTACCAACAAATGGATGTCAGAAGGCTTCTAGACTTTGCCAGCCAGGGTCACTGCAGATAGTCCAAGGCCGTCTTGGTACTGAATGGCGACACCACCGCTTGTAAAATATTCTGAGTGACAAAAAATGAACTCATTGACAACTTTGAATTGATTTCCACAGTAGTTGATTTCATTACTTTTGAATAAGAACCATCATCCCAAAATATCTTGCGTCATATTTTGCTAATAGAAATGCCCTGGGTTGTATCCTATAAGGAGCAAAATAGGATCATATTTCACAAGACATTTATTTTCTGGCGCTTCTTTTGAAGTCCATGCGATTTGATGAGGAAAGTATTGTTGCTATGATAAAGACGCCTACATAATACTTTTTTCAAACTTTTCTTACCACGCACTTCTGGATATGATGTCGGCTGCATTACATTTTCATCATAATTAAAATCCTTTTAATTTTAAAAGCGCTATTTTCAAAGACATTGAATTCTTAGAGACAAAGGACAGTTTCTGTCAAAACGAAACAATACTTCAGATGAAATTGTATTTTTGAGCTCTTTTGCTGAATTTTAAATACAGTAAATTATTATGTTGTTGCTGAGTTCTTTTTACACTATTTTTATTGAAAAGTAGATGTACCTTCATTGCTTACTGAAATGGATGGATTTCAGACATTTACAAAAACAATTTCCTCTGAAATCCTTCGAAAATCTGACAGTCAAGGGGAATTGCATGGGCCTTTTGACGTGAGCGAAACCACTGACAATAGACCAAATCCCATTACTTTTCTATCTACTTGCCACCCAATCCCATGCATGAATTCGTGCTAAATTAAGTAGCATGTGATCTAAAGCTACATCATTGACAAAACTTCAATCACAAAAGTTGAGCAAAGAGTTGTTTTCTACAGTGATTGGAAATTTTTGAGTTGTTCTATCTGTGTTGGACACTCTTCTGGTTACACCCTTAAAAACAATAAAAGTACAAATATTGTTATAGATTTAAATCATTTCAAGTGCAAAAAACACCAAATAGGATTTGAACACAAACGTTTTGAGGTCAAGAAAGATCTCGCATTAACATTGTGAGGCATATCAACCGAATCCCCCAGACTCCACAGTCTGGGTGGAGTCCCTATTCAACCCTATCTTCGGTGTGTGTCTGGGGGGGGGGGCTTCTTCCTGACCAGTCCTTCCTGGCTGGTACTTCTTGGGGGCCTTCTTCACGCCTGATTCTTCTGCACAGAAGGAAGTTAGGGGTCCTTCCTGCTGCCTGTCCTGGTCACTATGGGATATGGACCCACTGAACAGAATGACAGACAGCTGTGAAAAATCACCTTCTCTCATACTATGTACGTGGTCGGGAATTGAGGATCCTGCACTATGTCTTGACAGTTATGTGTCATAGACCTACCTTCAAGACTTAAACAGTTATGGAAGTCATTGATAATTCAGATTTCAGGGCAGATGCATATTTGACTTTGTCTTACACAAATTCACGTTTCCTTCCAAAATGATGTATTTCAAAGCACTCTGTACTTCCTACTTTTCCCTTCCCAGATTCTGCTTTTTTTGCTGTTATCCCTCAGAGCACCCCGCCTTATTGGTGGCTCAAAAACGTGTCAACCTACAGCTTGGATCTCACTGATTTAAGTATATAGCATTGCAGAGACACCAATGACAGTGAGACTAATTTCCAGATGTAATTTATGCGTTCACCTTGATCAGGTGCCCCTTAAATCCGTTTCCTTAAGCGAGCTACCTAATTTTTGATAACTTCGATCATCGATCTGGGCATTACTTACATTTTTGGAACATTCATTTGGGAAATTTTCTTTAGTCTCAATTAGTACTCAATTAGTAGTCAATTTAGTCTCAGTTAGTACTATTCAGGGAGTGAATGCCTATCAGTACTCATGGTTACCTATTGGCACCAGTGGAATTCCTTCACTCAGTTTTATTATTGTATCCAGTTCAAATTTCTCGATGGAAAGTGAAATATCGAGAAAAAGCCAGTAACAAAATTTAAACAATAAAAGATCATCCCAAACTTTTAGAAAGTGATGATGCTGGATAGAAACATAGAATGAATGCTTTGGATAAAAAGCCGAGCAGAAAGTGATTGGAGTGTGATCAGAGCAGTCACTTTTGATAAGTCGCTATGCTCTTGGCACAAGATAAAAAGATGTTCATAGTTGTCTTGTTACTCTGTTTAAATATAATGCGCCTATTCTTTGTTAGAGTTATTTCGGAATTACCAGTTTATTTTAACTGTATATTCGGATTTCCCAAGGTTTATAATATCACTACAATGTTTAATTTTCAATACTAACATCAGAAGCATTCGTAGAAATCCAGACTTCTGAACTTTTTGAACTTGAGTGGCATGTAGATAGGATAGTGTGCAAAAAGTAACGACGCATAGTGGTATTTTTACAAGATTTTCCCCTTTACCTATGTCAATTCAAATATTAACCAGAATGCGGATGTGTACTTCTCGTGGATTCTATTTCTGCATACATTCTAATGAGAAAATAGCCGAATGCGCCAGACAGATTACATTGAAGTATAGAAATGTTTTGAAAAAATAGGTCACTAATTAACAATGCCATTGTATGAAAGTAAAAGTAATCACATATTGCTATTGTTGATTGATTTGAACACATTAATTAATATTTTCTGGAAGAATACTCTTCAAATTACGGCTTATATGTTTTGTATTTGAAAGACTGAGTCAGCTTCTCAGTAACGGAGGAATTATTTCTCAAACTTTTAATGATTCAATGAACCCCTGGGATGTTTTCTCGAGAAATATTCAATTCAGAGGGAGCGCCAAGGTTTCGTTTCTCTAATCAATCTCTGAGAAGAAAGATGCACAAGGACCAGGCCCTACCGATCTTCCACCGACTATTGATGAGACTAAAAGCCTCATAATTTCATAAGTTGAGATTTATCTGACAGGTGGTCTGGATATTTGTTCTGTCTTATAATATCATCCATTACAGAATTACTGGTGTGCAATGTCAACTAACTAAGCGCAAAGATAGCCAACACATGTTAAGAAACTCCACAAAAGTCACGAAAAGAGATAATTTGAAAACGTTGTTTTGCAAAATTGAATTTGAAAGTGACAGAAGTACTACACAATCTGTGACTTCTAAGGTGGCTTCCATTGTATTTCATTTCTGATGTTAATACATTTTTCAAAGACATCGTGGTATTCGTAGAGATAATAACGAGACTCTGGTGCTGCCTTTTTAAGTTGTGACTTGTGATATTGGGTATTTAAAAGTATCCAGAAATTTAAGATGCTAGTTTAAAAAAACCCTCCTTGCATTTTTTTATCGAAGATTAGTTATGACTCGTTCACACTGCACGGAACCGGGACCGGGAACGGGACTGGAAAAAAATGGGTTTGTATATATTATGCAGAACTGTACACACTACAGGGGACCAGGACCGGGAACGGGACCAGGAATGGAAAATATGCAAATGGGTTCTATACCCATTTTGCCGGTCCCGTTCCTGGTCCCGGTCCTGCTGTTTCCGTTCCCGGTCCCGGTTCCGTGCAGTGTGAACGAGCCATAAGACAGAATGCGAAAGATTAATCTGTTGAAATTAGTACACTATTAATTAATTCAAACACGTCATCAAATTTGTTTGTTTTACAAAACGTAGTAGAAGAATTTCTGACAAATACTCAGCAAAAAGTAACAATGGACCCGGATGGTTAAAATAATGGATGTGATTGATGTGTCGCAATGATTTCGTTGTTTAATTTGCACCCGGGTAACCTGCAATTTGAAATTGTGTCGATTATCACAGATGTTGCAATAAATCGTATTGTTTTACTTCTTGTGAAAGGGGAATTCTAACCAGAAAAAAGCTATGTGCTCTGATTAGACGGATGTGTATCCTGCACAGGCTGCTTTGTAAAGGTATAAAGTAACAGTGGAATGGTATTTAAGGTATGGTCAGTAAACAGAAATCAGTCTATCTTAAACTCTTCCAGATAATCAGCATTGTGTCATGTACTGACTTCTTAAGTTGGTTAACTGAAAATCTGACAGCCTAATCATCAAAACAGGATTTATAGAAGTCAGAAAATCTGCTCTTGAATGACTCAATCCCCATATAATTGAGTTGTTAAAGAAATATAAGATTATGGGAAAACTCAAAACTTTTACAACGTTTCTGACCCTTTGAAGATTAAATCTATGAAATGGCTCTGCTCTCTTTGATCAAATAGACTTTTGATTAAGGTCTGAGATAACAATGACCATCAATGACAAGATGGTATCAGATGGGGGAAAAAGCGAAAGGAAGGGAAGCGTATCAAGTCATAGACAGATATGATCTTTCCCCTTATTGTGTTCACAAAAACAGCTGTGGTAGAAAAATGGCATCATTGTCTACTATTTTATTACGCTTCCATCAAAGAAATCCTGAGCACAGCAGAACGCTTAAAGAATTATTCTAGCCGACTGGTTTTGGATTCTTGTGGTGAAGCCTGTATATTTAACAGAATTGTTGTTGCTAAAGGTCAGGAATCTTTTAAATAATATCTAATGTAAGAAGAAAAGAAGTAGGCAGCTTGAACTGCTCTGTTGAAAAGGTTTTGTATGATCTATTTGCGTTGAAATGCCTCTTGCCTCAAGAAATTACCATTCTACACAATGTGAGGAACTCTTCACTAATGGAACCACTTTCCATTCTTCAGTTGTCTGCATGACTCCTCATAATCTCAGTAAACCCTTTTCCAAAGTTTAGCAAACTTTTTTAAATCACACGAATCTTTACTTTTTGATACAGAGCTCGGTAAAGTTCTGTTCAACATAACTTATAAGTGTATTTATCGAGAATCATTGGCACACTACTTTCTTAGTTCATAGCGGAATGACTTTTTCTTCAGAAAACTGGTCAATGATTTCAAGAACTAGAATAACATATTTTCTTGTGAAATTGAAAGAATGTTCAACTAAAAATATCTCAATCGGTTGACAACAGAACAGATTTACCCTCCAAGAACAAGGGTAGATGGGCGGGATCATTGTCTTTGTTTGATTTGAGCTGTTTTGCATAAAAGGGTTAATGCGGTGACTTCATCCTTGCCCTGCTAATGGTTATTTTAATCAATCAGCGTGTAGCGTGTGTGTTTTAATGAGTTGGCCAATCAGAAGCCTCAGCAATGATGTCATCAATGACTTATTATTTTAATTAATTCAACCATATTCCTACACCCCTTGTCTATCTCAGTAAATATCCCTAATTTCTGTCACATCCCCTTGCAGGGCACCATTTTCTATAGTGAATGACTATTCTGCTGAACAAAAATTTCTGTGAAAGCTCATTTCAATCATATGACCCCAGGAAATTTAGGCAGAGCACCAGACTAATCACTCCATTACCACATAAGGGGGTTCTCAGGTAAGGGAACCCAGCACATCTCAGGCATCATGTAGCTGTAACCATCAAAATTTGGGCTATTTGTACCATTTGTAGCACTTTGTCAATAGCCTCACCAGAGCCCCTTGAGAGTGACTGTCCCTTAAGTAATCTTGTCATTTATTTTTTTTTTTACAGTTGTGGTGGGAACATACAGTCTTATTATTAAAACGTGTTTATTGTGCATTTTGCAGGCTTTCCTTTCCTACTGTGTAATTGTCATGACTTCAAGATTATACTACATGTATAAATGTTTAAGTTTGTGCAATAAAGTGTTCAATGGTGTATTTCATTTTTCTCACAGATCCCCCTTGAGGCGATGTAATGAATTGGGAACTCCCATGAATTACTGCTGTCACCACCCAGGGTGCTAAAGCTAAGGGCTGCTGCATGCCCTTGCTGAGACTAGGACTAGAAGTAGTAATATTTGGTGGCATATTGATTCCACCAGTTTTGCTCAACCTCTGTTTGCCATTCATCATTTCCACATGACCTTATACCATTTTGTGATTTAAATTAGCTTTTACCTCCCACAAAAACAAAGCAAAACAATGAATTGAAATGGTTTATTTTCAAACAAAGAAACATTTAACATTTGATGGCTATATAGATACAATAAAAAGATTTTACCAAGGAATATTAAGCTTCCAGTCTGACACCAACAGTCAGACCCCATAGAAATTTTCAAAGAAAATTTCATTCCATACCAGGTTAACCAAACCACCTAAATGCAAAACATTTAGGATCGCAGTCATATGACTGAAACCATCTTACCAAGCCAGTGACGTAATTAACCTCACGTGAGCACACCACGTAATTGCTTTGCCCTTTGGCTGCTCGGTAAAACTCATTTTAATGCTTAAAATGCAGCAAAGAATTTTAAACTGGTATGGTAATCTCTGCTACTCAAAATATAAGCTTGCAATTGTGGCACAATTTTAACCTTAAGAGATACAACCCAAAAATAACTCAATCAAATCACACATATGTATGTGAAGAGGAAACCTCGTTTAAAAAATGAAGCCTTTCTCAAAGGAATAAAACGCCTCCACTGAGATCTTACGAGATGTGTGTGCATGGTAAAATATCTCAAACGAATGCTTTCAACTGATTTGTCCGGGAGTTCCACGTTGTAGTCTTCTGTATAACAACGTTTGTGAAATTGTTGATTTGATTGTCTGGCAGTGTATTCTTCATCCACCCTAAAGTCACCTTGGAGTAAAACTCTTTTCATTTAACAAACACAATGAAGCGTTTGTCGGATCTTTGGGAAATTATGTTTTAAAAGCACATAAATTGCTTTGTGACATGGATAGTTTCAATAAAAACACAATGTCGATTTTACGCTTAGAAGATAAAAAGAAAGAAATGGGTTATATGGAATAGTGTCAGTACAAATTTTCACTTTGCTTCGAGGGAAATCACCTTGTTTTTTGGAGAAAACTCACTGGATCGTTGTTCTTAACCATTCTGTTCCACAACTGCTGAAAAATGACCGCTGAAAAAGCTCTACAATATATCATTGTGGTGAATTCTACGAACAAAATTATACTGGAAAAGCAACTGCACTTGCACTGGTATAAGTCAAAAACTTTGTTTCGTCAGTATTTGCCTCTTAGACAGTTCTGCTTCTGTCTATTCCTGCATCATTATACCTTAATTTGCAAATAATGGCATATCAATCTAGGCACCAAAATTCGTTAAAAAGTATTTGCTGAAGAAGTTCAGAGGATGTGATTGTTTAGTAAATTGCTCATCTGTAAATGCCAAACTCATGACCCTTTTACAAAATATCACAAGAACAAAAAGAAAGTAAACTGTACTTCTATATATTATTTTGAATCTGCAGAGATGAAGAACAAATGTTCCCCCAGAAGTAGGATGTCCCATGAGATCAAAGTCATACGATTCATTTCTATGGTTTTATGGAGCTTTTGACAGCTTAGTTTCTGTGTTTTCCAACACCATATCAAAAGAATAATTGTTAGGTGGATCAAATGGGCAAGGATAAGTTTTGTTAGATCTGATTAAGTCGGGAATTAACTGGTGAACAGCTAACAACTTATTCACATGAAGTTGCGATCTCATAAATCATTAAACAACAATCTTTTAACGGGTCCTGCGTGCCCAGTACATAGTTATGCTTTTCGATATTTTCAAAGAGAATGATAGCACGATTTGTCAAAAGTATTTACCAAATTCAGTAAGAAGTGTTTTTGGTCTCCAACACATGAAAAAGTAAGCGTGTGGTGAACCCACTGTTTCACAATTTCTAGAATTATGATAAACGATGGTCTTTCAGATAGGCCATCAATCTTAACTGACCATCTCCGTCCTAACCTTGAAAAGTCCGCATTTAATTAGATTATTTCTGCATTATCCATAGCTCCAATCAAGTCACGTTTGATAGGTTTCTATTTTTATGGTAATGAAATAACGATATCTCACGAGCAGCGATTTCAAAATGTGATCAGCTTGCTATTTTTAACAGAGCTATTGTATGTTTTAGCACGTTTCAACAAAACGAAACATAATTGTCAGTGTCATATAATTACCCAAACTAGTATAATTGGGTTTACTAATCCAAGTGTAAACACTCAAAGACCAAGCTAACCGCACTATGGCGTTCAAAACCGTGTCTGAGCCGAAAACAGGGATCCAAGTCCTTCCTGGATTGTCACTGGT